>PVIJ01015500.1:0-36286 GCA_004024925.1 Scalopus aquaticus
TGAATCTGTAGATTGCTTTTGGTAGGATGGCCATTTTGATGATGTTGATTCTTCCAATCCATGAGCAGGGGATGTCTTTCCATCTTTTTGTGTCTTCCTTTATTTCTTTTAACAGCGTTATGTAGTTTTCTTTGTATAAGTCCTTTACCTCTTTTGTTAGGTTTATTCCCAGGTATTTGATTTTTTTGGTTTCGATTTTAAAGGGGATAATTCTTTTAATTTCTTCTTCTTCAGACTGAGTGTTTGCATATAGAAAGGCTACTGATTTTTGTGCGTTGATTTTGTATCCTGCTACGTTACTGTATTGGTCTATAGTTTTGAGTAGGTTTTTATGGAGTTTTTGGGATTCTCTATGTATATAATCATATCGTCTGCAAATAGTGACAGTTTAATTTCTTCTTTCCCTATTTGGATTCTTTGTATGTCTTGCTCTTGTCTTATTGCTCTCGCTAGGACTTCAAGTGTTATGTTGAAAAGCAATGGTGAGAGTGGGCATCCTTGTCTTATTCCTGATTTCAGGGGAAAGGCTTTCAGCTTCTCACCATTGAGTATAATATTGGCTATGGGTTTGTCGTATATGGCTTTTATTATATTAAGGATTGTTCCTTCTATTCCAAGTATTTCAAGGGCCTTTATCATAGATGGATGTTGCACTTTGTCAAATGCTTTCTCAGCTTCTATTGATATGATCATATGGTTTTTATTTTTCTCTTTGTTGATGTGTTGGATTACATTGATTGATTTTCGAATGTTGAACCATCCTTGTGTCCTTGGAATAAATCCCACTTGGTCGTGGTGTATTATCTTTTGGATGCATTGTTGGATCCTGTTGGCCAAGATTTTGTTAAATATTTTTGCATCAGTATTCATTAGGGAGATTGGTCTGTAGTTTTCTTTTTTTTGTGTTGTCTTTGTGTGGTTTTGGTATTAGAATGATATTTGATTCATAGAATGTGTTTGGTAGTACTCCTTCTTTCTCAATTTTTTGAAAGAGTTTGTGTAATATAGGGATTAGTTCATTTTTGAACGTTTGGTATAATTCGTTTATGAAACCATCTGGTCCCGGGCTTTTGTTTTTGGGAAGGCTTTTGATTACTGTTTAAGTTTCGTCGCTTGAGATTGGCCTGTTTAGGTGTTCTATATCTTCTTTACCTATTTTTGGGTGGCTGTGTAATTTCAGGAATTTATCCATTTCTTCTAGATTGTTGAACTTGCTTCCATATAGCTGTTTGTAATAATCTCTGATTATTCTTTTGATTTCTGCTGTGTTCGTTGTAATTTCTCCTCTTTCATTTCTTATCCTGTTTATTTGTGTGTTCTCCCGTTTTTTCTTTGTGATCCTTGCTAGTGGTTTGTCTATTTTGTTTATTTTTTCGAAGAACCAGCTTTTGATTTCGTTGATCTTCTGTATTGTTTTTTTGATTTCCATTTCATTAATTTCTTCTTTGATTTTTATTATTTCCTTTCTTGTATTGGCCTTTGGATTTTTCTATTGTTCCTTTTCTAGTTCTTTGAGGTGGGAGATTAGATTGTTTCTTTGAGTTGTTTCTTGTTTCTTGATGTGAGCCTGTATTGCTATGTATTTCCCTCTTAATACTGCTTTTGCTGTGTCCCAAACATTCTGGAAGGTTTTGTCTTCTTTGTCATTCATTTCTAGGTATTTTTTAATTTCTTCTTGGATCTCCTCATTAGTCCAGTGGTCTTCGAGCAGTGTGGGTTTCAGTCTCCATGATGTAAAAGGATTCCTTTTTTTCTTTTCATGGTTCATTTCTAGTTTGATGGCTTTATGATTGGAGAAGATAGTAGGTATGATTTTAATCTTTGTGTATCTGTTGAGGTTTGTTTTGTGACCTAGTATGTGATCAATTCTGGAGTATGATCCATGTGCACTTGAGAAGAATGTGTATTCAGTTTTTGGGGGGTGCAGTGCCCTATATATATCTGTTAAGCCCATGTGGTCTAGGTCTTTATTTAGAGCTTTAATGTCCTTGTTTATTTGTTGCCTTGTTGATCTGTCCATTTGTGATAGTGGAGTGTTGAAGTCCCCTACTATATATGTATTCTCCCTAATGTCTGTTTTCAGAGTTGATAATAGTTGTCTTATATATTTTGGTGCTCCTTCATTAGGGGAGTATATCTTGATGAGGGTTATATCATCCTGCTGAGTTTTCCCTTTATCATGATGTAGTGTCCATCTATGTCTCTTTTTACCTTTTTGAGTTTGAAGTCTATTTTATCTGATATAAGTATAGCTGTCCCTGCCTTCTTTTTAGGTCCATTTGCTTGTAGAATTGTTTTCCAGCCTTTTACTTTCAGTCTGTGTTTATCTTTTGTGGCTAAATGTGTTTCCTGTAGACAGCAGAAAGTTGGATTCTGTTTTTTGATCCATTTCGCTACTCTGTGCCTTTTTATTGATGAGTTGAGTCCATTTACATTTAGTGTTAATATTGATATGTTACCATCTATATTGGCCATTTTGTTGGTCTTTTTGTGGTTTTATTCCATGTCTTATTCTAGTCTTTTTCATTCCTTTGTCGGTCTTGGTTTTAGGGCTTCTTGTAGTATTGTTTGTAGTGGGGGTTTAGTCATGACGAATTTCTGGAGACTCTGTTTGTCTGGGAAGATCCTTATCCTTTCTTCATAGAGGAAAGAGAGCTTTGTGGAATAAAGTGTTCTAGGTTGGAATTTTTTGTCTTGGAGTTTGTTGAATATGTCTCTCCATCTTCTCCTTGTCCATATTGTTTCTTCAGAGAAGTCTGATGTCATCCTGATTGGTTTTTCTTTATGAGTTATTTGTTTCCTCCCGCTTGCCATCTTCAATATTTTTTCCTTGTCCTGTATTTGTGTGAGTTTAACTATGATATGTCTAGGTGTGGGTCTTCTGGGATCATGGTGATTTGGAGATCTTCTTGCCTCTTGTATGCCAGAAAATGTCATACTCAGGAAATTTTCTTCTTTTACCTCCTTGAATAGTTTCTCTGTTCCTTGGTCCCTCTCCTCTCCTTCTGGAATTCCTATTACTCTTATGTTTCCTTTTTTCATGGTATCAGATAGATCTTGAATTGTTTTTTCATTCTTTTCTCTTCGTGCTTCAATTTCCTTTTCCCTTTTGGATCTTTTAATATTTGTATCTTTGAGATCGCTAATGCGGTCTTCCATTTCATCAATTCTGCTTTTATTGCTGTTCCCGGAGATCTTTAGTTCTTTCTTTAAGCTCTTATATTCCTTCTTCAGGGTCTCGATTTCATTCTTCAGATTGTTAATTGTTTTTTCCATTTCTTTCTTTTCCTTTATCATGATTTTCTTGATCATGATTCTAAATTCTTTATCTGACAGAGAGAGAAGTTCTTCCGTGTCATTGTCGATGGGTTTTGGTACTTGATTTTCTTTTTGTTCCGAGTCCTTTCCCTGAGTGCTTGCTTGCTTGTTTATATTTTTCCTTCTCCCTGTTTGTCTTCTGATTTGTTGTAAGTGTTGGGAGATTGTGGCACTGTTGTTGGCAGGCATCTCCTTAGGTTCTCCTTCGTGGATGTTGGGGAGTGGTGATCTAACTGATTCTGGTCCTGTTAAACCAAGCCCCTGGTGGTCGTGGTGGTTGGTGTTCCTAGAGCTATCTCTACTCAGTTCCAAGAACTCCGGCTGGGGGGTGCTGGCGGGCGCGGGTAGCTCGCAGCTGGAGGGCACAGGCGGCGCAGGTTGCGCGTGGCTGGAGGGCAGTGGCCGCGCTGGGGCTGGCGTGCGTGCAGCTGGAGGGTGCAGGCGGCACGGTGTGTGCGCACACAGTTGGAAGGCAGCGGCCAAGCTGGGACAGGCGGGCGGCTGGAGGGCTTAGGTGGTGCCAGGCGTGCGTGCCTGGAGGGTGCAGGCGGCGCGGGGCGCACGCGGCTGGAGGGTGAAGGCAGCTTGGGGCATGCGCGCTCCTGGATGGTGCCGGCGGGCACAGGGCGTGCATGTCTGAAAGTCGGCTGTGCTGGGGCGGGCGTGCGCGTGGCTTGAGGGTGCAGGCGGCGTGGGGCACTTGCGTGCTGCTGGAGGGTGCCGTCCCGCATGGGGCACGCGTGTCTGAAGGTTGGCGGCTGCGTCAGGGCGGGCGTGCGTGCAGCTTGAGGGTGTAGGCGGCATGGGTCTTGCACAGCTGGAGGATGAAGGCGGTGCGTGGTGCGCGCTCATGGCTGGAGGGCGGCGGTGGGGGCGGTGCGCAGCTGGGGGGCCGCCAGCGGCGAAGGGCGTGCATGGCTGATGGGCAGTGGCTGCACCGGGGCAGGCACGCACGCAGCTTGTGGGTGCAGGCTGCGCAGGGTGTGCGCAGCTGGAGAGCGCACGTGGCAGGGGGCACGTGCTTGCACTGCTGGAGGGCACCAGCTGGCACAGGGCGTGCACGGCTAGAGGCGCAGGTCTCGCAGGCGTGCTTGGCTGGAGGGCGCGGGTGTGCACACGCTGCTGGTGGGCATGAGTGGCTTTTGTTCAGCACCTCTCCCGCTCCTGGAGGGCGGTCGTGGCAGCCTAGCCTGAGGTGTTTATCTGTGGGTTGTAAAGATGATCCCCTCCAGTGGTAGTTCTGAGGGGCGGGGCAGCACCATGGAGCTGCCTCAGCACCTCTACCTCTCTTGCATGAGGTGGGACAGGGAGTCCCTACAGTGTGCCGCTTTTGTCCTGAGTTTCTCCTGCACCCGCAACTTGGAGCTTTTGTTTTTTTTTTTTCCTTCCCGCACTTCCTCCAGTGGTTAGATACTACCAGTGTTACTGAAGGAGTGGGTTGACCACTACCTCAGAGTTCTGCTCCAGCGGGGAGCTAGAGTGCTGGCTCTTTAACGGAGGTGGGGGGGAGGGGCCACACCATGGCTCCCCGAGGCTTTGTTCCGTGTCCCACCAACTTCCCCAGTGTACTCTGCCCTCTCCCCGGCTCTGCTGCTGCCTGGGGGCACTGCTGGTGTCAGTCTCGAGTTTATCACTCTGCCGTGCCTGGGGAAACGTCTCTGCCCACCTTTCTTTTTCTGGGTCTCCTCAGGTGCCTCTCATCTTGGTCTCCTGGTCCGGTTTTGCGCTGAGGGGAGGGGGGAGGGGATCTGGTAGATCTTTATTCACCTTAGTCAGTCTTTTTAGCTTCTTTCCAGGTCCTATTCACCCATGAGGGTGTGAGATTTATCCAGCCTTTCTGGATCTTCTCTGGGTTTGGCTGATGTCTCTTTATAAGTGGCTTCTCTTTCGGGAGCGTTGATACTAGTGTTCGTTCACCGCCATGTTGATGACGTCTCCCTCCTAAAAAGTATATTTTCCAGGCCCCTTTCTAGTGTATCTAGAATAGATTAGTTTGCCATCCTTTTTTTTTTTTTTAAAGATTTATTTATTTATACATACAAGCTGGGGTACAGGCCAGAGGCGTGGGGCGGCGAGAGGATTCACCAGAGACAGAGCGGGTAGCAGAACAGGCAGATCAGAAATACACTGCTGAGGGGAGCAGCGGGTGAGGCAGGAGAGGTCTGCCGTGCCATGTGGGATTCTCCCCGGCCGGGCGTCGAACTCGCATTGCGTGCTGCCGACAGCTCCACAGCGCAGCGCTCAACCGCTGCACCACCAGCGAGGCCCTAGTGTGCCATCCTTTTAAGACTGCCCTTCCATAGTCTTCTAGCTTATTTTATTTCCACTTCTTCCCAATAATAGAGAAAACAATGGAATTTTTTTGAAGCCCTCGAATTTTTGAATCACAGAAGAAAAGGGGAATTTGATTGAAAATAGAAGCTACTTGTGATTCATTCAGCAGAATTTTTCCTCTCAGTCATCTTATTTGTCTAGTGATTTGATCCTAGTGGCTTTTCAGAGCCCACTGTGAGGTGACTTGCTTTAGCTGCACTGGATCTTTTTCAAACATTTTTCAAGGACAAACATCCTCCCTCCAGATTTTCATAGCTGCAATGACTGTCTTGTCTGAGAATTGTATTCTGATTAATTTAGCTTTAGCTTCCTCACTGCTTCAGTGGATTCCAAATTTGTCATGATTTTAAAAATTGCCCCTGGGATGTTTCATAAAAGAATTTGGTGAGAACAGGGCTTAGGATTTATTTTGCTGAGCAACCTTTAGAATGTGGTGGGCTATGAGTCACAGAGAAGAGGAGTAGAAGAAATGACAAATTCTTTCTTATGCATGGCTATAGGTCAGGCATAATTCAAGAGTTTTGCAGAAATTTCAGTGATAATTGCTTAGCACGCAGGTGGCCCCTCTGTCCAGTTGAGAACTTTACAAAACATGCAATAAGTGGATACAGCCAGCAGGGGGCGGGAGTGCCATGTCCATAAACCACAATCTCTACTGTGGTTGCCTAAATCAGCCATTGCACTCTGTTCTCCAAGCCAGCGGCTTCTGAATTCATTGCAAGTCTTTCTTTTTCTAAAATTTTTGCTTTCACTAAGTCTCCTCTGCTGACAGCATGGGGAGTGGAGTTATTCTGCCTGGGTTTGAATCCTGGCTGCCCCACTAGATTTTTCACCTCAGTCTGTCTCGTCTGAAAAATGGAAAAAAGAACAATTGTGAGGATGTTGAGGTCTTTTTTGTAATGCATTTATAACAGTGCCTGACACTTAATAAGTACTTGGTAAATATTAGCTAACGATGTTACAGTCTTTCCTTTGGCCTTCCACCACCCATTCTCCCAAAACTGAATGCAAAAATAATCTGGCAGTATGTTATGCAGGCTGACTTCTCATCATTCTTCAAAACTCATCTCAAAGACACAGTATCACCACTCTGACACATCTGCCAAAAACGCTTATGCTAAATCTGATAATGAGAAAGTCAGAAAAAAAAGTTGAGTGACATTCTACTAAATAATTAGAGTACAGTCTTCCAAAATGACAAGGTCATGAAAGACGAAGGAAGTGTTCCAGAATGTGGGATTCTAAATGGACGCTAACAGCACGCAGTGCGTGAGCTAGGCGTTTCTTTTACTATAAAGTATGTGTTGGGACAACTGGTGAAATTTTAATAAAGTCTGCAATATCAGTATTAATTTCCTGAGTTTGTTAATTGTAGGGTATGAAAGAGATAGTCCTGGCTTTTAGAAACTACATACTGGAGTATTTAAGAGTAAAGAAGACATAATCTCTGCAAATTACCCTCAACTGGTATAGAAGTATATTTTTGGATGTGTGTATTATATGTGAAGTAGCATATTTTGATATAACATTTAGCACATCTGGGTGAAGGGTATACAAGAATTCTTTTATTATTCTTGCGCCTTTTTTTAAGCCTGAAATTACATAAAATGCAGATTCAAAAAACCCACAAAGAGTAAAATTCCTCATCTCAGACACCTCCAGCTCCAAATTTTCCCCAGTGTTCCCTGGCCCCCACTCTTAATGGTTGGTGCTCCTGTCCTGCACACCCTTGGCTTGCAGCCTCTCTCTGTCACAGCCCCCACTGCCCATTACACTGTATTGTGACGTCTGTTTATGTCATTGAACTGTGAGTCTGTTGTGTCAGCAACACTGCTGTGATAAAGAAAAGAAACAGGAGTCTGGAGCAGGGTGTAGGATGCAGGATGCTGCTTGAGAGCAAGGTCCTGGCCTTTTTATTGACAGAGAAGGGTGGGTCAAACCGAACACGATTTGGGCTTTGGGAGGGTGAATCCACTGATAGACTCTGACCCTCACCCATGGCTCCAATCTTATCAACAAGGTGGTCCACCCATCAGTCCCTGGGTCGCAAAGCACATCAGTCTCTTGCTCCGGGGTGTTCCCGGTCATACCTCAGGATGTGTACCTATTGCCCCAGGGCTATCTGGCCTGCCTGTAACTTGAAAGAAGCCTTGTAGCTACACCCACAGGAGCCCAGATAAGGAAGGCAGGGACTCCATCTCTGTCCACTTTGTGTCACAGAGCCTTGCTAATACTTGGCACAGAGGAGAAGCTCATTTTAGAGTTGCTGAGTGATAAGGTAATGGAACATGACCTTATATCTAAGATTTAATTTTCTAGGAGTCTGTTGTGAATTTTAGGCTTACCTTTTAGTTTTTGTAGCAGGGACATAGCACAGGTTTGGGACCTGACACACCTTGACAAAAAGCCAAATTCTGTCATGGGGTGCTCGAGAGACAGGCTCTTCAGTTTATTTATACCTCAGTACTGTGATTCCCGGGCATAGAAACATGGTGAAGATAGAATTGGAACTCTTTGAAAGAAAGCAAATAATTAGTGGGCTCTTTCTGTCTAGTCACTTAACTAAAGGGAATTTCACTTTATAGGCCCAATGATGAGTGTGCTTAGTATGCTTTTCTTATAATGTAGCCTCTGAATGCAAACCATGATTTTATCTGGTGTACACCAAAGAAAGAGCGAACTGACTCTAAGTTGGAGGCAGAACCTAGTGTAAGGGCATTAGTGAGAAACACCGTGTGTGTGTGTGTGTGTGTGTGTGTGTGTGTGTGTGTGTAGTGTGTGCACATACTTTTCCACTTGTTCTCAAGGGATATTTGAGATTTTTCAAGGACTGATTTGCTATATACTATGAGCTAATATCAGAATATAATGTCAAGAAGATACAACTTCTTTATTTGTGATGTCCATATTAATTTATCCTCATAAAGAGTACACATGGTGGCCGCTATTTCCCTATAGTTATTTAATATTAACTTCCAAGTCAGTTATTTTGCTATTTGCAAAGATAACAATGCAGTAGAAATCAATAAAACTTTTATCTTTACTAGAAGCCATCGAAGTCTACTTAGAAAAAGTTCAAATGTGTGCATGTGACTCCAGGGAAGAAGCTTAACTACAGAGTGTAAGAAATATAAAACTAAGGCAGGTTTCCTACTGAGGTTCCTTATTTATAACCCGGTGAACTGGGGCTATAGCATGCATTGGCATTACTTCAGAAGGAAATCTTAAGAGGAATAAAAATTGGATGTAAGGGTGCTGATCAGCATGAATTGATGAGAAAAAAAAAGTGTAACTCCTTATACCCCCAAAATAACTCCCTTTTGCAACCACCAATCAGAGATTCATTTGGAATAACATTCTCCTAAAAGCTACAATGAAAGTTAAGCCTCCTACCACCTATACTTTAGTGAGAATAGGTTTAATCAGGCATTTTGATTGCTTTTCCTCTAACACCTAGTTGAGAAGATGAAATAGTGATCTGGTTTGGAGGGAATTGGTGGAGGAGGAGGAAAGGGCAATTTTAGAGAGAGAGATTTTGGAAAAGGTGCTGACCAGGGTCAAGTGCTGAAGTGGGAAGTTTAGGACAGCTGTGGACAGTGTCCTAATTCTTGGAGGTAGGGAAACAGAGGTAGAGAAAGAAGCAGAAGTGGTCAGGGCTCCAGAAAGAGAAGATTGAAGTTGCCAAAACACAGATGTTGATCATATAACAACCGTGGCAGGAATCCTGCTTGATAGATCAAGTAGTGTGTAAGTCATGGGTCTGCGATTATCTGCCTTGAGGAATTGCCTGTCATATTTCTCAGAGAATCAGAGCTGCCTTATATGTCATTGTTTCTTAGAATAGAGACACCCATCTATGTTGGTAAGTATAGCACTAGCATCATTATACATGGTGTTTATAAATCAACAAACACTTATTAAACATAACACTCTTGACACTTTTGCTGTATCTACCAATACTTGTCCAGGGCCTTACCACCTTGAACTTGATTTCTCAGGAAATCTGCAAAGTACTTGGCCCAAACTAACCTCCACTGAACTCTAAAATAAAAGGAACAAATTCCAGTGCAACCAACTGAATAATTTTGGTTCATGAGCCATCACTACAAATGACTCATTTATCTAAATGGCATTCAATCTGACATGGGCATTCAAGAATCTTAACACAGGACCTCTTTCTCCAAACCATAAAAATCCTGTAATATAGAGGTAGAGGGCCAAAAAGTTTCATTCTTGTCAAAATCAGTCGACTTTGATGTATAATAATGGCCATGTGTCAATGTCACATTCTTGTCTACTCAACCAGATGTGTTTGGTGTACTTGGCTATCACTCCAGACTGAGGAGCCTTTGCGATATAAAACCAGGAGTCAAAGAGTGGAATAGATCAGGGCTCAAATTAGGAAGAAGACAGAAATCTCTGGGAGGAGGTCAGGGTAGACATCGTATCTGATCTTGCTGAGGGCTTTTGTGAAGAGAGAGGAAAAAGGTAAAAATCCCTAAGGAATGAGTAATAGGGCAAAACAGGGCACACTTGCAAATTTCCTAGTTGTCATCTGCTTCTAGGTTTTTCCCTGATGGACTCTTAGGATAACTTCTCAGAGGAAATAAACACTTTTGGAGAGAAAGGAAAAGTTCAAATCAGTAGGGTGAATACATTTATGGGTCAGCGCCATCCACCTTTGCTGCCACTGCCTTTATTCAGGCTCACGTCTCCAGAGAGCGATATCACTTGGTACAGCTCATGTTACCTCCATTGCTCTGCTTCTCTTGTCTCACCCCAAGCCTTCAAAATCATCCCTTACTATCCCAAAATCATCCCTTACTATACAACATGAAAGTTTTTCTAAAATCAAACATTATTGACATTTCTTTTAAAATTTTAGTCATTTTCTATTTTCTGTGAATTAACTCTCAGTTTATAGCATGAAGAACCTTCATATTCTACTTCAACCTCATCTGTTGTGATTTAACTTTATTAATTCTAGTTTCATACAGAATTTTGCAAATTTGTGTTGCTGGTTCTTTATATAAATATCTGACAAACTGCTATTCCACTTTTTAGAGGTAAAAGCACATATTTTCTTTGGAAGTACCCTCTTCATTTTATTTTTTTCTAACACCCATTGATGTCACCACTCTAGCTAGTATATGTATCTAGGAATTAAAAAAAACAACAAAACACAACCCCAGCTATTGCAGTTTATGCACTAACCTCCCTTACCAAATTTTGACCTTCTTCAAGGTTGATACCTAATTTGTTTATTTTTGTAGGCATAGGGTATGGCACAGAGTAAATACTTACCCATTGTTCATTGAATAAATGAATGAAGTTTTTATGCTTAAATCCAAGTATTTACTTAGTAACTCAATGAATAAAACTAAAGACTGTTTACTAGCACACTCCACACTGGGTGAGGTCTCTTGCGGAATTTGGGAAGTGAGAAAGACAGATGCTGGGTTGGAGAAATGTTAGGGCCAGTGTAGATGTCGGTTTGTTTTTCATGGGAAATAAATTGAGAAAGACAAACAATAGCTGGTAGAAGCATAGCTATCACTAAATAGTGGAGATATGGCTGATATTTGGGGAAAATATTGTTAAGTTAGGTAATATGAATGAGAAATGTACCATTTTAGAGGTGGCCATGAACATGATTTTGGATAGGAATGAAATGTATTGAAATAGTAGAATTAGATGAACATGAATGTGTGAGCAAGAAAATGAATGTTGTGGTGAATAAGGCACTTGAATTTGCAGAGTGAAGAGCACAAACTCCATGGCTATGATATTCTGTCAAGTAAATCGAGAGGGGGAGGGAGGCAGGGGTGGCATCTGGAAGAAGTTTGTGCAGAGAACAAAGATTATGATCATATTTTTCACTGCACCAGGACTCTCTCCCTAATGTGAGGAGCCTTCCCGCTCTATGCAGCAATGCCTCAGTGGCGATGAGCAATAAAGGTTCATGAATTTTCTATTTATTGGTGCAGTAGCAGCTGTTACAGTTAGAAGCTCACAGCTTGGTACCTCAGCTGTATACAACTTTCTGACCCAGTATGTAGATCTTTTAAAAATATTTTATAATGAGAATTTCCAACACACAAAATAGAGAGGTTTTACCCAGGTACCCATGGCATGGTTTTAACAAAATCAACATTTTGTGATTCTTTTTTTCTGACTTATTTTTAAAGCAGATTCTAGACTCAGATTACTTCTTACATCAATATATCAATATGTATCTCTAACTGATAAGGATATTAAAAATAATATAACCAGCAAGCCATGATTCCACCCAAGGTTGCTTTTAATATGTTCGAGGAGCCAACACCCTCCCCGCATCGTACCCCACTCCTCTGGCAGGCTGCACAGTTACGTCCAAAGATACTGTCTTGTTGAGGGAAGAATTAACCATGCTGCCCATTCTCCTTATGCAGGGTCTTGCATTTGTAAAATATCCTTTTTAAAGCATGGAATTTCCCAGTTTTGTCTTTGTTCATCCCATATCTAGTATTTTAGTTAGCACAAAGATGTGTTCAATCTATAAACTCTCCTAACATTATTTCAAGCTCCACTCCTCCCTGCTATATCCAGGGATCATCTGGTAGGTGATAAAAACTTGTTATACTTTCTTATTAATTTAATAAAAAAACCACCCTTCCCTTAATTTTATTTTAAAAAATGAAAATGTAAAGCATACTTTCAGTTTCCAGTGTCCACGGAACTAGGCATGCTCTATAAGTCATTGTCCTCATAGATTCTGAGTTTAAGGATTCTATCCCATTGTCTTTCCTCATCACCGTAAACAGTTCATTGTTTCCTGCTGCTCAGGCCACAGAGCTCATCTTGACTCTCATCTTTTTCTCACAATCCACATCTATCTGTCATAAAATCCTGCTGGCTCCCCCGCCACTGTTTATGCAGAGCCTGGCCATTTCTCAGCACCTTGGCTGCTACTGCCCGAATTAAGCACAGTGCTCTCTCAGTTGTGCTGATGCAAGAGCATCCTATCTGGTGTCACTACTTCCGGCGTTAACTCCGTACCATCCCAGTAAAACAGTCAGAATGATTCTGGTGAAGCCTAAATCAGGGCACGCTTTTCTAATCCTCAGCACCCTTCTGTGGTTTTCCATCTGACTTTGAGTAAAATCAACATTCTTACAAGTTTTGAGTAAAAGCCAAAGTTTTTACATGACTTTTCATCTTTCTTTCTTTGACCTTTTTTCTAACTATACACCCTTTTTAGTCCACTCCAAGTCATTGGCCTCACCTCAGGCCAGCACGGTGCCAACTCACACCTCGGCTGGCACTCATGTAACTGCCCATGGATAGCCATGTGGCTCGCTCCCTGACTCCTCAAGGGTTCACTCACCTGTCATTCTCTTCATCAGCCCCTTCCTGCTTTCCCTATCTAAAATGGCACCTCCTACATCCTTCCTTTTCTCTTCAGCTCTTTCTCTTTACTTTTTCTCTGGCTAATAGGCATGTTTTACTCATTAACAATCTTTAACTCTCTTTCCTCTTCCAGGAGGCAAGCTCCATGTTTTGTTTTGTTTTGTTCTTTTCTTTTCTTCAGTGTGTTCATTGTTCTCTTCCAACCTATGAAAGTATATGCACACACTGACTTATAGTGGCTGATCAAGCAACTGAGTAAATGTGCAATAAATATGTGTAAACTCAGTGCCCCCAAATATTCCGTGGAGGCCAAACAAAAGTGTATAAATCTGAATAGCCAGTAAGAAAACAAAAGTGGAATAAGGGGTAGGGGACTTTAGTTAATCTATCTGGGGCATTATTTTTTTTTTTTTCTGTTGAAAATGGGAGTCTAATACCTAATTCCTAGGAACAAATCAAATAATGTCAAGGTCTTAGGAGAGAATAGTACATGTATAGATATTCAGAATTACTATTTATCAGAACTTGTGTTCTGATTGTTAGTTTCAAAAGAGTCATGAAATTTTTATCTTAAGCCAGGAGAGGACTTTTAGAAGTTTTATCAGTGTCAGTTAAGATCATAAAAATCACTTTTTTTTTTCTTTCAGAAAAGCAGGCGAGAATGAATCCCTTGGCCCCTCGGTCTTGTTGAGAGTGCGGTATGGAGTTTCTAAGACTAGACCATTAGAACAGGTGTCCAATTATCTTGTATTCTGTTATATTCTTGGTGTCTGTACCTGGAGTATGGTAGGTCCTCAGTAAGCATATGTTGGTCATATCAAAATAATGTAAAGTTTTTAGATACATTTGAAATGTTCACTTAGTGAGGCTGTGTTCTAGTAAATTCTATGAACTGTTTCTTTCCTCTAGCAAGAAGCCACAGCTCTTGATTTCTGGCATTCCTGACTCCCCTCCTCTCTGGCCTTTGGTTTGGTCTATATTTCTCCTTGGCTGGCTCTCTGGTATGCTGCTGTCATCCATTCTTAGCACATGGATGACCCTGCATCTGTTCTTTCCTCACTGAATACAGTGCTGGGAGAGAAAGGCAGGAATTTCACTCTTTCCACAATCCCACAGTCTTTTCTTTAGGGAGTGATTATGTGGGTACCAGGAGGGAGAAAAGAGAATGAGTTAGGTGGAGGTATTTGAGTTGTTTGTATAAGAGATTGAGCAGTGATTGCAAATGGGTGGAATAGTTATGTGCCATAGTGTCCTCCTGAGTTTTTAATATTAGAGGGCACCATCTACTATCATATCAAAAAATGAAGTGTTCCTCCCATGGGGACTTTTCTACTTTTTAGAGAATAATTGTTCTCATTCACTGGTAATATGTAGAGTGGAAATGAAGTAGTCTGTGAGTTTTAGCGGTCTTTCCTAAATTCTTTAGTTTATGGCATGTTTGTGTTCTCTTAACTTTTCAGAATCTTACTTTTATTGCAAAACAATTTTTTACGTGAGTATGATAAAATAAATGAAAAGAAAAATACCTATCATTTCATCAAATTAAATCATTTACATTTTTCAAAAATATATTGTGCCTCTGTGTGCATATTTATATGTGTATATATATAGCGACTTGAAAAACTGATCAAGCATTGATGTCAAGTGGAGATATGACTGCAGATATATATGTGTGCCACTATTAAAAAAATCCAAAGATATATATATATATATGTGTGTGTATGTATAAATATGTTTTCATAGTTTTAGTAGTTTTACTTATTACCTTTGATATTTCATAGATATTTCACAATTAATATGTCTAAGACTGAACTTATCTTTTCCATTCAACATTATGCAATTTTAGACAGAGGATGTCTTTAACTTCTCTCTTTCTCTCACTATCCTCTTCTTCATTCAATTTACAAATCTAATACTTCTACTGAATTTCTGAATTATAAGTCACATTTTCCAATTTCATCAGTGAGTCATGCTTCTTGAGGCTCACTAGCCCAATCACAATAGGCTCATACTGGTTACTACGAATAGATGGTTACTAGTAGTTCTTTATATCAATAGTCAGTTCTCCTATGGATGCTCAAGTAATCTTTCTATAATAAAAAATTGGTGCTATTAAGTCTGTGCTTAAAAACGTTCAGTGATTCTCCATCTGTGAGGAGATTACCACTCTTTTAAACTAAGGTTATTGTATAGAAAAATGTAGATTTCTGATTTCTCTTGAGGGCAAAAAAAAAATGGCGGCAATGAATTGGCATTTCCATATGGTACCAGAGGATGAAGTTGAGTAGAAGCTGTTTCTATAGACAGGACAAGTGCTCTGCAATCTGACATAAAGGTCCTGTAAATCTGTTTTACTGATATTAGCTCCTTAGATTCTGAGTTCGAGGCACCTCTGCTTTCCATCCTGGAGCCTAACCCCTTTGTGTGGCACACAACTTTGCTTTATAGGTTCTGTTGACTTCTTTAGGCTTGTTCTTCCACTTATCAATAAAAAGAGAGACTGATTCCTCAAATGTGCCTTGGAGTGCCCTCCTCCTTTCCCTGCCTCATCACACTCATGTCTGCTGGAAATTCTTTTTTTTCCTTCTGGACTTAGCTATGTTGTCACCTTTTTGAAGACCTTCCTGATTTCCCAAACCTGCCAGTGGCAGAATAATCTGGAAAAGAATTTTACTTCTCATTCTATCTGATACTTTCCCCTTGCTCAGGCTAAGAGGCCAGGCCTCTGGAGTTCTCTTGCTGTTTCTTTGCATTTTTTCTTCTTCACTCATTCTCCTGCCTCTTTTTGTCTGGTTCTTCCTTCTTTTTCAGCTGCCCAATCATTCCTTGTCAGCCCAGAAATGATTTAAAGAGGAACTGTTCTGGTAAAGGCAGTGGATGCTAGAGGGTCTTTAGAGATGAGTGAGGGGTTCCTGCCATGGTAGGGTTTAAATCGGTGGAGCAAATGAAAATGTGTGATGGTGACAGCATGACTGCTTTATGTGAGGCACAGGCAACGAGATAGAAAGGTAGAAGAAGGAGTATTTGCTGTCCTTATGATTCAGTCACTCACATGCTTCTCTATGATGTTCTGAGGTGATTGCTTATATTTAAAAAGAGTTCTTAAAAGATAATGGATCCATGTGTTCCTCATCACACTGTTTTATGCTTTTGTCCTCATTTCTACATATCTTTCTTGGTCACACCAATATATTATTTTAGAATGTGGGAGTCACGTGGTCTGGTTTTGAATCTGACACCATGACTTCGTATTTCTTTGACATTAGGCAGGCTTTTTAACCTTTGCATGTCTCAGCATCTTCAATACGAGAGAACACCTACTTCATAGAACTGTTGAGAAAATCGAGACAGTCATATACATTTAGCATGCTGCCTTACAAAGAATAAACATTCAATAAAATTTAGCTATTATTGGTATCATGATTCAGTCACTCACATGCTTCTCCATGATGTTCTAATGCCTTCCAAAGCTATAATTATAATATTTTAGCTAACATCATTGAGAGACTGTCTGGGCAGTGGTTAAGTATGTAGACTGGAGCTAGATTGTTTGGGTTCAGATCTATCACTTACTCTTTTATAAACTTTCTTTGTATTTGTTCCCTCATCTTTAAAATGTAGATAATACTGTCATCTGTGAGGGTTGTTGTGAAGATTATATATATATTAGGTGTTCCAAGAAGTGTCTGGTACAGAGGAGGTGCTGAATAAATATTTTTTGAATTACTTAAATTACTAAATGCTGCATGTATGTTTTCTCTGGTATCCTGAGATATCTTCACAACACTGAAGTATAATAGCAATATTTGTTATACAAATGAAGAGAGTTTTAAGTAGCTTGCTCAAGGGACACACTTTATATGGGAGAGCTAGGTCTTGGAGCCAGAGACTGCGGAATGCAAAGCCAGTGCCTTTACTGTCACTCTCTTGAGTGACAATCTTGCACATCTCACTGTCCAGGAGGCCTCTTCTAGAGTTTGTCACGAGCAATTCATAGTCAACATTTCCAGAACTGTTCTAATCATAATACCTTCTAAACTGGTTCCTTCCAAAGGCTCACTATCTTTGTAAAGTGGGGTCACCACCTCTTCAGCTGCCTAGGCCAGAGAACTAAGTATTGTGCAGAACTGTTCCTCTTCATCCTCACCCACTCAATCAACCGCCAATACCTGTGTCTTTTAGCTGCACAGCGTCTCTTGTCCCTCTCCATTTTCTCTGCTATCACCCTAGCTCAAGGGACTTACCAATGGAAAATAATTTAACTTCTCTGTGACCTCATGGTCCTCTCAGTACAATGAGGGATTTAGGCCAATCATTATTTCCCCAATTTTGATCTGTATATTCATGTAACAGTACTTCTAAGAAGTTCTACATTTTTTCCCACTTCTTAATGATGTTTACAGGTAGGATGACTATTGTACCTGCTTTCTGTTATAATTCTTAGTGCCTCATTACATTCTCAAAAAAAAAAAAAGTCCAGAGTTGGTGATTTATAATTACCTTATTGATAGGAGTTCCTTGAATAGAACTTATTAAGTGACATGTTTTTAAATAGAGTTCTTAACTGCAAAATATTTGCAGATTCTTTAATATAGTAATATGTCCTGTTCCTAGAAACTATAACCCCTCTTTTGAGAAACCTAGGAATTAGGTTTCGGAATCCTTATTTTACTTCTTGTGGGAATAGGTTAATGGAACTTATTTTGGGAACAGTATTAAATCATCTTAATTTGACAAATACTTATCAAACTACTATGTGGTGAGACCTGGAAGAGGCAATGAAGAAATTGCAATAGACAGAACTTAACTTTACCTCAAAGTGGCTTAGAATCTGATCCATAAATGAGGTGAATGAAAGTGGGAATTAAGATAGTATACCAAGTTGTAATTCAAAGTCACATTCTAGCTTATTATTCCCAATTTGGGAAGGATTTATTAGCCAATCACAATTCTTTCTTTGCTTTTTCTGAAACTGAAGATTTGCATATTTCTCCTGACAATTACACTTTGAGTCCATACTCTAGTTATGTATGTGTGCTTATTTCCTCCTTATTAGACTGCAAGATTCAAGCTAGAATGCATGTCATCTCAGCACTACAACCCTGGAGAATGTGTTGCACATTTTTTGCCAAAATAATTGAGCTACATGTTGATTAGTGATTAATTTATTTTTTTTTCTGTTTCATATACCACTTGAAGATTTAGGTAAAAAGGTAAAGGAAACCATTTATGAAATCACTTTATGCAATTTTGAACCATAAAGGTTTCTTTAGACACTCCATGCCATTAACCAATTGAAATCACAAATGCATTTATAATGTTTGCTATTTTTTACTTGAAGATGTAACTAACTTATAATTTTGTTTTCCTTGTGAGAAGTAGGCCTAAAATACTTACTTTTGGAGGGAGAGAGGGGCTGTTTCAAGACCTGTACTAAAGTAATTATTGGTTTGAATTTGTACATGTAATTTTAAACTATTATTATTTTGGGGGGGTTTCTTTCTCCTACAAACTCCGATCTCATTATATTTTGCAAACCATTTCCCCCAGATAAATAGCCCTTTCAATTTTAGATTACAAATTATATTTTGAGAGCTTTTTAAAAATATCTTGATAGTTTATTCGATTTTTAGACTTAAAAAAGTGATGCTTTATTTTATTGAAAAAATTTTCCTGTACTTCCCAAATTTATATAGTATTATAAGTCAATAACAAGTCAATGCAGTTTTGTTTAAAAATAAGATTTCCTTTGATAGTTGCATATATTTAGAATATTGTTAACAATGGATAATTTTTAGAATTGGTGAAGGGATAGATTTGGTCCTTTATCTTTGCCCATAATCAGTTTTCTTACTATTCAGCTTTAGACTAGCTGCATCAGTGTAACCTGGGAGTTTGATAGAAATCCCTGTCCCAGACCTATTGAATCAAAATCCACATTTTAACAACACCCCCAGGAGATTTGCATGCACATTAACATTTGAGAAAGTCAATCAATTGAGTCTTTTTTTTCTGAAATTCACCCTGCTGAAAAAGCAGCTGACTGTAATGTATTCTTCAATGTAGACCACAGTTTGGAATTCTGATTTATTTGATGGCTTAATGTTTATTGACTGCACCTGTGTGCTAGATGCTGCAAAGAAAATTCAAACCACCCAGCCAATTGTTCTACAATTACTTTACTCTAAAATGAGAAGATACAGAAATTTACTATTTTTTCTTTCATTTGTGCTCTAAAAAATATACACATATATTGATTGAAGAAAAAATTGAATGGGGAGATAGTTGTATTAGAATCCCACTCTAGGGGAATGTTGTTCTTTGTTAGAATAAGAGTAGTTCAGGGATGTTGTCACACACAAATAGAAATTAAAGAAATCCAATCAATCATCTAGATGTTTGGTTTGGGGAAAGCAAACATCTGGATGACTGAATTTTTTGTGTGTGTGGGCAAGGTATCTGGATGATTGCATGCATTTTCCATTTCTCCAGATGTTTTAGCATTGTGTTGATATAGCTCAAGCCCATTGCTCTCAGACATTTCATGAATTTCTAGTGGAAAATGTTCTGTAAGCATTAATTTCATGTCTACATTCCATTCTTCATGGAAATTATAGTCTTTTAAACCTAATATTTGGTCAGATTTTTCCCATTGTACTAAATTACCATTTTGAGTAGTAGATGTAGAAGACATTCTTAGTCACTATCATTAAGATACAAAAAAATGAAAGTAAGAATTTTGAAAAGGTCCAGAAAGTACCACCCCAAAATATGCCACTTTGGCATAAGGGTTATTTTGAGCTGCAGGCAACTGAGAATCAATAGATGCAGGAAAAGTTTTTTGCCCTCTCCCGATCTGTCTTTGTGAAGGCATCTACCTCTCCTCTGCTAGGAAACGGAGAGCAATTTATATTATTGTAATTGGCATTGAGATGAATCTGTTAAAATAATCATTTTCTTCCATTAGTTTTCCCCATCTATTTCCTAGTCACTTTCCTACAATTTATAGTTTTTTCTGAGTCCACCATCCTTCCCTCTGTTATAATAGTGTATAAACCCTTGAATCTAGCTTCTTGAATTGTACTTCTCTGGATTCCTGTGCATACAAAAATATTAATACATTTATATTCCCTTTCCCCTGTTAATAGGCCTTTGTCAGTTAAATCTGCTTGCCCCCACTCACTGAATCTAGGTGGATAGAAGAAAAGTTTTTCCTCCCTAACAGTTTTAACTCTACTAAAAATTCCTTTTTTCAAAATTTAATAAATCATTTAAAAGAAGAAAGGAAAGAATAAAAAAGGAAAGATAAAAAGATAAGATATGAAGCACAAGGAAAGTTTGAAACATCAATAAAAATGGAATGAGAGTTTTAGGAATTAGCTATTTAATCATCTGCTTCATCTAATCATTACTCAAACTGTCAATGACTGCAGGCACACTATATGGAGAGATTATTATTGTCAAACCCTTAGCTTGTAGTGAGGTCAACTGTTGGATCAATAACAACTCTGCTCCATCAGATAGCAAATCTAAATGAGAATTGCCACTGTTAATCAGGTATCTTGAAATCCTTGAACAGGGAGGGAACTGTGATAAATGATTACTCACTGTTCTTCTCCTTTAACCTCAGTGGACTTTGCTCACCCATATTTTTAATTAACTAATTTAGTTAAAGATGTTTAAAACGCTCAAATCCTTTTAAAATTCTCCTCCAGGAGGTTATTCCTGAAGTAGACATTCGGAAAATGCCCTTCATTTCTTTGTAGAGATATATTTAGCACATTTAATTTTTTTCTCAGAGGAGTATGTTTCCAAAGACTTTGGTTTCACATTTCACTTAGCACTTAGTTCTTTACCTCACAGAAGGGCAGCATTTTAAAATTCAGAAAAAATATACAGTGTTCTTTATGGGGTATTAAACAAAAGTCAAAGCTTTGGAAAATTGTAACCTTTTGTGCAAAAGGAGATATCTTCTACTTTTTTGAAAGTTAATTAGTAATGAGAAATCTTTTAAAAGAAACCAGTCAAACTGAGGTTATGGGGGAAGCTTAACAATGAAAACATTACTTTGTACATTGAGCAAGATAGATTGGTATTATTTAATTTTACATTTTTTGTGGTCTTTGTCCTCTAACATCTATTAAGTTCTGAAATTTTAAAACTTAAGGGTTTGAATTAAGTAATTTTGCAGTATTAGAGTTCTGACTGATTCAATGCAGTTCTCATAGGCTCAAACCTGTTCTCAGCCATTAAAAAGGTTCAAAATAGCTCTGACTGGATAAAACTGGTTCTGACCAGAAAAAGCTGATTCAGAAGGTTCTAACCAATTGTGACCAGATAAAACTTGCTCAAACCAGTCCTGAGAGCTAAAGACTAGCAGAGGAACCCACTGCACAATTCATAGTTTTTCCCCTGTGAAGTTTATAACTCCAGCCACCTTGGTCGCTCTAGATCCACTGGTTCATTTCTTCAACTCAGGGGGAGTGTGGTATTCTGCCTGGAGTTTCCCTCCCTGAACCATGGCCTAGAAAACTAATGCAGGAGGCTGGGGCTGCTACATGACACAGTTTGCTTGTTTTCCATCTTTAAGTAATTGTTGTGCTGTGTTACCTGGAGACTGCTCTCTTGAAAACCACTGCTTATGTATTTTATATACTTATTTTTTTTTCTACTTTTTCAGACAAGAGAGTAAATCTAAGCCCTAACACTCCATCTGACCAGAGAAGAAATCCAAGTAAGTCTGTTATGAACTTTTTTTTAATTGTTGGAATAATATATAAACATGGTATGGATTAGCTGACAGAAATCAGATTATCTGGTTATCTGACAGAAGGATTGTGAGGGAATGGAACTTGGAAAGAGTGACTCTGTGGAAGAGACTGAAGGTGAAGGTGAAGATATATGAAGTTCGGTCAGTGTGAGAGTAGGAGAGGGCTGATATTACCTATCTTTACTCTGTTAGGGTAGCTGAAAGAAATGATGAAATTTTCTTTGCAACAAATGAAACTGCTTAAGCTGTTTGAGTATTTTTTTGTCTGCCACAAAGTTTGGCAAGGATAAATAGTTATTTGTTGTTGTTGTTTGATTTTAGTAGAGGCTTTTCTGCAGTGTGATGAAGAGAAAACTTTGAATTTATGATCATTATAGTTTTATGGTTTATAGTTTACCTTCAAGAAGCAATTTTGCATGAAATATGATGATGGTTTAAAAGGGTAAGAGAAACAGCGCTGGATTTGTAGAGATAGAATCTTAATATCCTAATAGAAAAATAATTACTGAAAATTAGTGTAACTCTCATGAAAGTATGCAAAGCTCTGGATGAAAGTGGACCCCTCCTTTATATCTGGTGCTGTAGTACTCAGTGGTGCCCCTGCAGACTCCATTCTGAAAAAGGCCAGCCAGAGGTTTTCCACTGCAAAGGTAGCCAGCTTGCTGGAGCCATCATCCTCTACTACGAAGACAAAAGGCTCATATGCTCCAGATGTGCAGACGGAGGGCCACATCTCCATTCACATACAGCATAGAAGAGACAGCATTCCATGGAGTAGATGTTGGGTGTCAACATGATAAAAGTTGCATACCAATGACTACCTGGCCTGGCACTGACATCATTCATTTCATCCTCATTAAAACTGTTAAATATTAAAAAAAAATATTTATTTATGCATACAAGAGCTGGGGTGTAGGCCAGAGGTGTGGGGTGGGGGTGAGGATTCACCAGGGACATAATGGGGATCAGAACAGGTGAATCTACTGAAATACACTGATGATGGGGAGCAGCAGGGGAGAGAGGAGAGTTTTGCTGCACCAGGTGGGAAGCTCCCTGGCCGGGGATTGAACTCTTGCTGCGGTGATTGCTGATAGCTTCATAGTGCTGAGACTTAACACCTTGTGCCACCAGGGAGGCCCAAAACTGTTAAATCTTCTGTGTGAGGTGTTTATACTCAACAGGGACTTGAGTTCCAAGCTACCTGCTGCATAGTTGGTGTTGTCATAATACACCACAGACAGAGGCTATGTTAGTTCCTCTGCAAAGATCTGTTTATTTGATACAGAATAAGGACACAGTTTGTAGGGAGTAAGATTCAGGCATGAAAATGGAAGAATGTTAGAGTAAGCCATGTTTCTCTTTAAGAGTATTAAATGTGCCTAATGAAAATTCCTTGATTGTATTAAAATATTTTTATATTCATAATAAATGCTTGTGCATATTCTAGAAGAAATGAGGGCTTTTAGTCTTGGGTAGACAACAAACATCTAGTTATTTTGAAAAATTGTCCAGGATGTATGTTTGGTAGCATATCATGCTCATACTCACACACACACACACAAGCATACATAAACATATATGTATAGATATATATGCGCATGCATATGTATAGCTTTTCATTTAATCATTCATTCAGCAATTATTTATTGACCTTCTATTTTTGTGTTGTGTTAAATACTGAGGATGAAAAGATGAGTAAGACACTCCTTGACTTTAAATTTCTTATGTGTAGTAAGATGTACTTGCAGTGGTAATTTTTATTTGTTTTATGGATTTTGAAATTACATTAGCAGCATTGCTTGGAGTCATATAAAGAAAAGTAGAAGGTGTGAATTATGAAGTGAATTTCAGACTGTCTTTGGAGAACTAATACTGACAGAGATGTGAGAAAAGGGTTGGAAGTCATCTGTTTTATTAAGAAATTGAATTCTGACTTACTTTTTGCCTTCAGGGCCACAAGTAATTTGCTTTTCAGGAGTGGGAGCAGATCCACCTCCAACTCTCTTAAATTTTTTTCCCACGCAGTTCTGATCTTGTTGAAGTTGTGCGGAAGGCATACACCCCTTGCCGAGGGGAGCCCGGGCCAGCAGTGGTTTTACTTCCATGTTCCACACTGATGTAGAAATAAAGCCCCTTGCCCAAGGTCGCACGGCCACTGAGTGTTGGAGCAAGGTCTCAGTTGGTTTCTGTGGCCAAAGCCCTTTTCTCAGGTAGACACTGTTCCAGTGTTGCCTTTGCGCACATTAGGAGCATCAGTCAAGTTTTCCTCCCACAAAAACTTGTTACCTTCTCTCCCCCAACAGACAGCTGAAAATGAGCAGGGTGGGCAATAGGAAGTTGCCCAGTATTCTTGGTCCTTACGTTGAAAATTTGGTTTTGAGTATTTCCTGACCTGCAGGTCCCAGTGTTTCACAAGGAGTAGGTAGATCTCCATTTACGATGGAGGAAACTGAGTCTCGGCAGATCGAAATAACTTGCCAACAGTTACACAAGGTGTAAGTGGCAAGTTAATAATTCTATTTACATCAATCATCAAGTGTTCTTTATCCTCTGACCCTCTAGACCCATAAGCAGGAAGAAATACAAATATGGCTGGGTTGTAAAAGGAAGCAAGAACATCAACTTCTATTGGTGGAGAATTGCAGGCAGGGGGGAGCAGGTGGAGAGGAGGAGAAGCTGACCCAGGCAGAGTGTGTTTGCTGTGTGTGTATATTAAGTACACCCCAGTATCTCCTTTATGCAGAACAATTCTTTCTTTATGCTGTTCCTTAACCTCGGAGGTTATAGAATTTTGTCTGTAATCATCTCTTGGATGTAATTACAGGAAACTTTTTAAAAACACAATATACTAGAGGAAAATTATTTTGAATTATGTATTTTCACAACATATGTTATCTTAGCTGTTAAGTCTTGGAATTAGAATTCCAATGAGGATTCTTAGTCACATTAAGAAGATTTTTCTCATGACTGATGTTGCTTCTAATATCTTGGATCCTGTAGCTTTTTAAATAAGAAACTCCAGTTATTCTAGTGGGTGGCTGCTTAGCAGTAGAGTTGAGGGCCAGACAGATTTCCTTTGAATCCTGGTTTTTGCAGGATTGTGTGATCTTGGGTAAGGTTCTTAAACTCTTTCAACTTATATACTTATCCATAAGATGGGGTAATTTCTACCACCCAGAGAGGACTAAATGATACATGTAATATATAGTCTAATGCAGGACCTCATGTGAAATAAGAAGTCAGAAACTGTTGGTTTTCTTCCTCTTTCCTCCCCACAGGGTGGAGGATTAGCTTTAATCTTGCTACCTCATTTTGCAGATGGAAAGAAAGAACCAGAAGTGAAGGATTTACCAAATTTCCCAGTAGAATCTAGTCCTATTTACTTCCAATTTGCTGTTCTAGCTACTGACTCTATTAAACTTGAATTTACAGGCAATGAGGAAACTTTATAGGAGGGAACAGTCCTATTTGGAGGCCATTGAGAGATGCTGATTCTGCATTAGTTCCACATCCTCTGGGGCTCAACGGGAGTGATGTTTGCCACACTTCCAGTTCTCTCCCTGAGCACTTGGCTGCTTAGTCACTGACTGCTCTGGGTCCGAAGCCTTCCTTTCAGTTGGAATTCACCTCCCTTTTAGGACTTACATTTTTTTCTTCTACTGTCCTTATGTACATACTGACGTGTTTCCAACAATAGATCCTAGTGGGCTGGGGGGCAGATGTATCCTGCTCACCTGAAATCCCTGATAGTGGCTCTTCCAAAGCCTCATGCATTGCTAATCAGAAAAACTGGGTCAGGTTTGGTGTAAGATGGTATGACAATGTTGAAATTCATAGCGGAATCTGTTGAATCTGTTACAATCAGTGAACACACACACTACAATCATACCCATACCTGCTCAAGATACTGCCATCAGAAGGGCATATGCCATCACTATGGTTGATTATGTCTCAATGAGCATTAAAGAGGAACTCTTCAAAGGCTCCTCTTCTGTACTGTGAAACTAGTCCTTGTCAGATTTGCTTGCATGATTTTTATTTATGTTTCCTACTAGTGCATGAGAACCATGAGAACTGAACCCTGTGTGTCTTGTTTGTTGTACCCACTATACTAGAATAGACATAGTAAGGCTTCAGCATGTATTCGATGAATGAATTATGAATCAACAGACAGTCACTGCTTCCTTCCTCACGGTCGCATGCAGGGAAGAGTACCAGCAAGATCACAAGGCTCTAGACTTGTCACAACCAGATCACTTGTACAGGCAAGTTACTGGATCCCTTTTGAGGAAAGAGGCTTCTTTGTTGGGGCTGGGTATTAGGGTCCTTAACATTTGTGGACAGCCATCTCAACAAATTAAAGAATTCTAGTAAGATTCATGTTAAGGGCCTCCTGTATCAACACGGAGTTGATAGAGAAGTTTCATGTAATGTCTCTAAATTCAGATGGAAGAAGCTAGATTATAATAATGCTAAACTGAGATTACAGAGGCAGAAAATCAAGTAGTTTTTCTTTTAATTTTATATTCAATTTACCTCCAACCCTGAATGAACCTAGACGGGACACTCCTCCAATTGTATGCTTTTTTAGTCTTCATGCTGTAGTCACCCATGCTTTCTCTCATATCTTTGGATTACACTTTTCACTGATTTTTCCAAACTTGCTTGTCTTTTCACCCCAGGTCACATTCCTTTTTCTTCTATTCATCCTATGAATGAGTCTCACACCTCAAATTATGCCTTCTTTCTACTCCCACCTGTTCAAAGCTCAGCTCACACCCACTAATTTCAAGGGATAAAATTTTTTTCTATTTCTTTTATCGAAGACACCAGGGAATATTACACAAAAAGTGTCTCAAGCTTCACATTTAATTGCATATTATTGATGTAATCATTTATTTCAGTGACTACAAGTTTTGGATGAATTCAACTCCCCAGAGAAACCAAGACTATCCTGCGTGAATTTTACTCTCTGTACAAAAGAAAATGTTTGCAGTTCTTCTAGCTTTTTTTCTCATTTTTCTTTTCCCCCTTTCCATTTGCAAGAAAACTCTCACATTCCATGTAGCTTTTTGAAATGAATCACATCTGCCACATCTGTATTTGTCGTAGAGGTGACTGCCGTTGTGATGTGAGTTAAGCTGTTCTGCTAAGCGATAATCTGTCCCCAATAATTCATTCTTATCTCATAGGATATTGTACCTTTAGGGATTCATGACTTAGAAATCTTTTGGAAGTCACTGTTTAACTGAGACTGAAGAAGATGAAGAATAGTAATAAAGATATTAAACAATGGAACACTGTAAACAAATTTATGTTTTTATGATCCCATATGTTTACTCATAATTTCTATTCATATTATTTTACTTACTGTTGGAATATAAGCATTTTCTATGCCGATATGTACAACTTCATAATGATAAGTTTTAAGAGAAGGCATACTATTGCATTGACTTAACTATTCCCTTATTATTAATTGCCATCAACTTTTCATTAATTGCTCTCTTAGTTATCTTTATGAATTTGTTCTCCATATCTTGTATTTTTATTTTCTAAAAGTCTTATTGGTTCTATAAAAGTGATAAATAGCCACTAAGAAAATGTTGAGAAATAAAAACACAGGAGCAAAAATATCCACCCCAAATCTCACCATCCTTATAAAGTAATAAGAAATATTAGGTGAGTGAATATTATTGCAAATAACTTTATAGGCCAATAGAGACATTAATGGAAACTATGTTTCATAAATATTAAATGTCTAATTACTTCTTAAAATCTATTTCCATGTAGCTCCCTACTTCTGGGTATAGGAGGTTCTTGTCTCCAGGGCAGGAGGCACTTTGTTCAGTGATTGTTAGCTCTGACTGTGGTTGGCATCACATTCTATGGGGACAACATCTGGGAAAAGAAAGCAAACATTGTACAAAAATGAACAGTGATGTAAAATATATATAAATAAATCCCCCAAAAAGAGAAAGCTTGGAAGACATGGAAAAAAAAAAAACAAAACAACACAACAACACAGATGCCAAGGACCTGCCTTCGAGATTTTATAAGCCTTCAAGGTAAATCAATCAGCTTTGAGTGTAAACATTGATAATTCTTTTAAAATGTCCAAAGCAAAATAGTAGTGTTGAAAGCTAGATGGAGATAGGGATTTTTCCTTTCTCAATGAATGTGTCAAATGTCATATATCAAAATCCAGGCCTAATGGACTTGATCATTAAAGTGGGTTATGGGGAACCAGTGGCTAGCTGAGAATGAAAAAGTGCTGTTTGTATACTTTAATCTGACCCTTTGAGGCTAGATCTGAGCATGAGAGAGTGGCCTTAGTAACATCCAAAGAAGTGGTGGACTTCTGCAGACCTGAGATTTCCTTGGAAAAATCAGGGTGACATTCTCAGCTCCTGTAGAACTTTAGTCTATAGCTCAATGTTACTTGGCAGTTAGTTGGGGTAGCAATGGTACAGAGGTGATGGAAGAAGGCAGAAAACTGGAAAAACCTAGGCAGAGCTCCTAGTTCCCCATGTCCTCTGCTCGAAAGCAGGGGACTAAGAGCATTTTTAAATGCCCTGGGGAGAGGATGCAAAAGAACCATAAGGGCTAAAGGAAGTAAGTGGCGGTAGGACCAGAGAAAAATGGTAAGAACCATGGACTGCATCCAGGTGTGGATGCATGACCTCCAGCCAAAGGCCAGGGTCACACTGCTCAGTGGTCACAGTCCAGGGAAAGATGGAAACCAACTCTTGTCAGCACAAAGTCTTTAGAGAACACTGAACATTTTTGCGTACTCTATCTTCTTCCTCTCATACACCCACAAGGTCATAAGAGCTGTCCTTCCAGTATACCCAGATGCCATCCTGGGAACAGCTGGTGGAAGGAATACAACCTTAAATATTTGGCATTTACCTGGATCACCTACGCTGGGACTAGCGTTGTTTTCAATACTGAAGCTCCCTGAGTGGACTGGGCTTTGTCAGCAGGACGGTACCTGTTCCCCAGCCCACAGGAGGCAAACTCTTCACATGAAGGGTGCTCATTCTATCATAGAGCAATCATTTTAACCATCAGAAAGATGGCTTCTGGGGCTTGTTTTAAATCAGTGCGTGTAAAGGTCAAAGAGTTTTATAGATGCTGCATTATGACTATTTCCTTGGGCTAATCTTTGTGTTTATTCACAATTTGAAAAAATTAAAGTTTTAAACCTAGAATACTCACTAGAGCTGAAAGAAATGAATGTTTTTGGCATTTGACCTCTGTAAAAGCCACCATTTTCCTTAAAAAGCTTTCTTTATGTCTAAATCTGTCACTTTGGGGTCTAGTTGCTAATTCACTAATGCTCTAAGTAATTATTCTTTTTAAAAACACAAGTCATAGAACTACCAAAAATGCATTAGCTTTGTGTCTAAATGACATTTTTGTCTTCTTATAACTACCGAGAGCAGGAATTATTGTCTCAGTGACCCTGGGAAATTTCAAAGATTTACTGAAAGTGGACTTGGAGAAATTTTTCCCCTTCTTAATCCTTAACTGGTGGCAAATGTCCATGGACTGTATAGTTGTTTCTTAACATTGTCTGGTGGATCAATATGATGCTTTCATGCCCTTTAGATTAGAAGCTTCTGGCTTTAAATCCCCTAACATACACTGTAGGATTAGAGCTGAAGTTTAATGAATAGCCTGTGACCACCCAGTGCTGGGTCACACTTCACAGGTCATGTCAGTGATTACTCAGGTGCAGTAGGAACCTGGCGACATTAAAGGGTAAGCCCAGGGACCTCTCCATCATGGCACCTATCCTCCCTCGCTCACAGAGGCAGGTATGAAGTCTGTGTCAGTGTAACAGCAGTGTGGCTGTCTGGCAAACATTAAATTGAAACCTTCTGGGAGGCTGGAGGGCAACAGTACAGTGTAAGCAGAAACTGTGATGCTCCTTCCTTGTAAGTTTCCACTTGGGAGTGAAGAATCCAGGCTGACTACAGACGAATTATTCTATTTTAGTGCAGACATATTGTGGCAATGTGAACTGCGACCACTCTTCTGGTGATAGGTTTTGGCCTCCTTTAGCTAAACGATGCTAGAAACTTTCATGCTAAAGTTTGGGTCAGTTCCGTGAATGACTCTGTGACATTCACTTTGTCAGCATGTTCATCAGGCAAGGGACTGGAAGATTAAGTATCTAGACCTTGAGATGATATTTTTCTGGTCCTAGAGCTCTAAAATTGCAGCCTGAGTTATCATTGTTTTGTTTTATTGCAACTTTTTTGCAACTTTTACATTATGCTGGACACATTTTCTTAAGAGTTTTAAAAATCTTGAATCCCTGAAAGATATCATACGGTTAAACTATGAAAGTGTATTTGTGTATATGGATATGGAGTGTGTATCTGAAGACGTGGCGACAAGATAGAAAGTTGACTTAGCTGTGAGTATCATACACGATATCCTTAATTATCATGTAGATTTGTTTGCTAATATTTTCTGTTCTACTGCTTCTATATTTGGAGCTGCATAGTATAAAATTATTTTTAAATATGTAATCTAGATGGGGCACATTATACATTCCAAAGATGGCTGTTCAAATATATTTATATTTTATTCTACATGCTATTTTTATAATGACTAACATTCCTTTCATCAAAAAGGGAGACCAAGAAGGACTATGTGAATCTGGGTGGGGAACTTCTGACTTCTCTGAAATATAGCGTGTGTCAGAGTGATGCTGTGTGATTTCTAAAGCTAGATCACTAAAAGAATGCATCATTTGCCTGGTTCTCTCTTCTTGGGATGCTTGTCCTTGGAACCCAGCCTTGAGGGAGCCCAAAATAACCATGCAGAGTGACCACATAGAGAGCAATACAGGGTGAGGAGGTAAGGCCTCCTGCTGAACACTCGTGCCATCAGCCACACATGAATGACTGAATCTCCAGATCATTCCAGCCCCAACCTTTTAAGTCTTCCAACCAAGACCCTGCACAGACATGGTTGAACAAAGACAATTCCTTCTGTGGGCCTGCAGAAACCATGAGAGTAAGAATAAGTGATTATTGCTGTTTTAAGCAATAATGTGTCGGGGTGATTTGTTAATGAAGCATAGTAATTGGAACACCAGTACTTTTTTGAGACTGCTTTTGTATACTACTTTGGAGAACTCTGGGTTACCTCTGACATTTGATTTGCAGTAATGTACCTCTTCGTATGGTGTACGAAGTATAATTCCTCTGGCCCCCCACCCCCTCAAGGGTATAGGAGTTGTTGGAAGATAAACTGAATCAGATTATAATTCTTTTTAAGATTTTATTTGAGCAAAAACCAATTCAATTGCATGGGTAACATGCAATCTAGCAGATGGAAAGGAGTTCCAAGGAGCAAAATGAAAGATATCTATAGCCAGAAGGAACAAGGGTTATACTAGGCAAAAAGCAAAAAGAAAAACAAAACCAAGTTGGTTATTGCAAGGTTACTTTCCTTTAGGGTCTACCAGGCAAATGATCTAAGTAGCACTGATTGGGTTATTCCTGATTGGCTTAAGATTCTATTTCTGGAAGAGCCAGAGTTGTAACTAAGTTAAGTTTGGTGATGTGGCGCTTAGCATAAGTGATTGCATTTTAGACATGTTTTGTTTTTTAACAGAGATAAATTTTTTCCATGCTTCTGCATTATGCACAGACAGGGCCCTTTCTGAGAAACTTTTCCGGAAACTTCTCGATTGGTTTAGATACTGTTTTTCTGTGATCCCTTTGCAATTTGTTTACAGGGATCACACTACACTGTAATCATCAGTTTCCTTGCCTTTTCGTCCTACTATACTGTGAGTCCCAGGCAACGTGGGCTCTTTCTTTTCATTTTTGCATTTCTAGTACTTAGCATTATCTCTGGCAAATGGTAGGTGCTTAATAAATTTTCAATATAGAAATGTGCACTTAAGGTCTAATTGCACATTTAAGGCCTTGATTCAGAAAACAATGAAAGAGAGGTGAAAGAGCTTCTAAAAGTTGGGTAGTATGAGATAATATTTCTAAGTGAAATTCTAGATAGAAGATCTTTAGTTTTTCTTTTTAGAAGGTGTGCAAAGTTTTAACTGCCTTTAAAGAACATAAAAAAGTCATTGTTCTGAGTTGGTATCTGGGCTGCAGCAGTTTACATTCTGTATGGATTACTTAAATACATTTGAGATTGTACTATAATGTGCAGTTTCATGTGGAATGTGAATTTTTAGTAAGGTTCAGATACCAAAGATCCAAGGAAAATGCATTGAAAAAAATACAGTAAACTAAGAACAAAAATGAAGTTTTCTTCCAGATACTTGTGGATAGTGGGACCCAGAAACTCCGGAAGGCATTTGAACCAATTACAGAAACCATATGCAGCAGCTGGATCCTTTCATTTCCAGATTATCCTAGAAACTATTCTAAATACCTGACATTTGAGTCTAGGATTTGCTCTAGTCTTTTGATGATGTAACATAATTGAGGTTTTGTAGTGAGAACAGAGCTTGAATCCTGAACACTCAGGATTTTCCCTCTTAATTATTGAGTTTTTATCTCCCAGTTCTCCTTTGCTTTCCTCCTAACCCTGTGTAACCATTTCTCTGTTCTATCAGGTGCCCTCCACCCCCAGCTGCACCTTGTATATCTTCTCTACCTTTATGTGTTAAGTTCAACCTGACAATTTTCAAGACAATTTTATCACCAGAAAGATGTGACTGTTTCCAGAATTTTGACCCCATTTCAAAGGACATAAATAGATTTCCGAGGTAGGGGACTGTGATATTTATGACACCGCTTTTGTATTGTTTGACTTTTAACCTCAATCATTGACAGTTGGGAAGAAAAAATGTCATCCAGGTGAACTCTAATTATACCATGCTTTAGCTCTGCTTTGTAGCATTTGTGGAACTGGCCCTCTGATGATACTGCCCTGTTAAGTGCCGCATTTTTAAATAGCCTGATTCCTACATGGCTGCATTCTCTTAATATAGTTTCTTGTTTTTATCTAATGTAACAAATAATTTTTTTTTTCCGGCTCATCTGAGAAATGTATTGGAAGTAGTACTTGACCCGTCTTTCTGTCCTGGCTGCAGTACAGTGTTCATTACATCCAGGAGGATCCTGAATCCCACACTGAACCTGAACTGAGATACTTACCTAAGATTGCGTGCATTAAGGACACTGGTTTACAACTGAACTTTCTATGATTAGAAAAATGAAAAATTGAATTCATTTTAAACACAGAAGAGTCTGAGTGGAAATGGGTATGTAGAGACAGTGAAGAATATGATGCTTTCCACTAGGAAAAACTGGCGCACAGTCCTCAGGTGGATGGGTGGGAGAGAGCTGGGATGGCAATACAGTCTACTGAGATTGCACAAGATCAGCCAACAGATGAGCGTTTGTCTCATGGCAAGTTGATTGTTCGAGAATGAATAGGGTATAATAAAAATATGTCCTTTTTTTTGTCCCTCAGTGTCTTAGGAAGGGTTTCTAGAAGTATATATAGCCTGAATTGGGGATTCTTGTGCAAGTAAGTTACTGAGAGTGCGTCTTTAGGAGAAGAAGAAGGAAGCAAGATAGGGCATAAGAAGAAAACCAAGCAAGGATATGGTCTTGATTGAAATACTCACCATCCTTTGTCCTTATAAATTGGATAGATGAACTAAAGAGCAAACCAAATATGGCAGCAACCTGTTCTCCACTATCAAAGCGTCTGGCCAGTTTGTCCCTCCTGCTCTCTAATTTTCCAGACTAAGGCAGGCACCGTGGTGTTCATTGTACTTGTCTAACTCCAAGGATTGGTATGAAGTTCCATAGGGAGTCCTTTTGAAACCACTATCTTATGTTTCCCTCTCCATTTATCATGACAGTTTTCAAATACCTGTGAAGTAAAAAAAATACCCAGTGAACATTTGTATACCTGCCACCTACCATTATATTTTCCTATGCTCATTTTATTGTACATACATACATTTTCACTTCTTTATCCGTTCACCAAGCTATCTTATTTTTTATACATTTGAAATAAATTGCAGATATTTGTGCATGTCCCAGTGAATACCTCAGAATGAATGTCATCAACTAGAGCTCAAGATATGTTTATATTTACTTCATGTGAAATTTTTATACCATGAAATGTACATATCAACTGTACTTTTATTGAGCTTTGAGAAATGCATGTGCTGGTATAATCTGAAGCCCTATTAAGATATTGACATTATCTCTGAAAGTTCTTTCTCTTTAATGTTAATTTCCACATCCCACACCCATCAGAAGCAGCCACTTTTTTGTTTTGTATTTTCATTAAAGATCAGATTTGGAGAACTTCAGATAAATGAAATGATCTAATATGTAATATTTTGTGTATTGATTATCTCACTTAACATAATAGTTTTGAGATTCGTCTACATTGTTATATGTATCGTAATATTTCCTTCCTTTTATTGGTGAGTGATGTTCTCTTTCATGACTATAACCCAATTGTTTATAAATTTGTCTGTAGATGGGCACCTGAATTGTTTTCAGTTTGTGGTTAATATAAATGAAGTGAACCCATTGTCTTGGGTAGAGATGAGGAGATGAGTTCATTCTACACCTGCCTCTTGGTAATGGGAGGATAAAAAGGGGGTTGAATTACATAAGAGTTCTCACCAAAGAAATTTCTTCATGAATTCTCTCTCTACGATCTAACTTTCTTGATTCTTTTATATATTTATTGAGGGTCAGTCCTCAAGCTGATATTATACTATCTACTTTGAAAATCAACATTTCTTTTTTTCTGTTTGATAGCACATTTTGGTATCTGATATGTGGTAACTTAGTGTCTCACCTGAAACTTTCAATCGAGCAAACTCTAATACTTACTCTTTGAGTTTCAGCAGAAAGAAGTAGCTGTTTTTGACTGAGGGACTAATGAGGTTATGTAGGCTGACCACTTCAAAGATGTTGAAGAAGAGGAATTTGCTCACAAATTAACTGTGTTGTCAAGTAGTGCTTCAGGCTTGAGTTTCTCACATATGTCAAATAATAAAACCAACTGCCAGTCTGCTGTTGCTCTTAGTGTCTTGCTGAAGGAGATTCTTGAATTCCTGGTGATTGAGTTTGTTGATGAGAATGACCTCCATCAGTCACTGCTAGTGAAGAGAGTCATGACTAATTAGGTAATAGATTTCATGGTCAAGTTTTTCCCTGTGGCAGATATGGCAGTGGTGCCCAACCATAAGGTGCTACACCTTATGTTGTTACTGCACTACTGCCATGATTTTTAACGGTATTATCCTTTCACCAGTTGACAAAGTGCTGTACAAAAGTAACGAATCAAGTAAAACACAACAATTAAAAGTATAAACATAAGGTACATCAAGGAGTAAATATATAATGCAGAATGTATACTTTAAGATCCTTGGGGAATGGCTCCAATATTTGCCTCTGAACTTTCTGGAAGTCAATGAAGGAGAAAAATGATTAAGACACACAGCTCATGCATCTTTAATCATAAAAACTCAGTTGTTCAAGGAGCAATCTATTATTAATTTTTGACAGTAATTTTACCTGTATGTCATTCTAAGGATAACATAGGATGATGTCATGAATGATGTTCTCAAGAACATACCTCAGTTTGTGTAAATACTATGAAAAAGTATAAATAGTAAATAGTATAAAAAGTAGTCTTTAATTTTGGGGAGGAGGACAAAGGGTGCAGAGAAGAAGATGCCCCATATCTGTAGTTCTATAGTGGTATGGATCAGTCTGAAGATAAATTATTATTATTATTATTTTATTGTTATTTATGTCTTTTACATTTTGTATTCCCCTTGGGTAGCCCACCACCAATTCACCCGTGATCCATCTCCGTGATCCCTTGTGTTCTTTTCTATTCCATTTTGTGCCCTTATCCTTCCCCCCCCCCCCCCCGCTGAGTGTCTCTCGCCTATTTGGTTTCCCTATAGTCCTGTTATAAGTGAAACCATTCGATATTTTTCTGTTTCTTTCTGGCTTATTTCACTGAGTATGGTTCCCTCTAATTCCATCCATGTCGCTGCAAATTGCATGTGTTTATCTTCTTTCCATGCTGAATAGTATTCCATTGTGTATATGTACCACATCTTCTGGATCCAAACATCTATTTTTGGACATCTGGGTTGCTTCCATACCTTTGCTATTGTGAATAGTGCCGCAATGAACATATGGGTGCATGTATCCTTTCGGATTAGTGTTTTTGTGTCCTTTGGATAAATTCCCAAAAGTGGTATTGCTGGGTCGTGTGGGAGCTCCATGTTTATCAGTTTGAGGAATCGCCATACAGCTTTCCATAGTGGTTGGACCAGTTCACATTCCCACCAGCAGTGTAGAAGAGTTCCTTTTTCTCCACATCCTTTCCAGCATTTGTTGTTGCCTGTATTTTTAATGTGTGCCATCCTCTCAGGTGTGAGGTGGTATCTCATAGTGGTTTTGATTTGCATTTCCTTGATTATAAGGGATG
>PVIJ01015501.1:0-29577 GCA_004024925.1 Scalopus aquaticus
GGGGGTGGGGCGCAGAGGGCGATGAAGGAGAACGGGGTGGGGGGCGCAGCGCCCGATGAAGGAGAACCGGGGCGCAGCACCTGATGAAGAACAGGGGCGCGGGACCGGGCGCGGGACGGGGCGCTCTCCTGGGGTCGTTCAGCCAACCCAGAGAAGGTCGCTCCGCCCGTCCCAGAGACGCTGGTCGCCAGAGGCCTCGCTGACCCCCGCCTTCCCCCCTCGCCCCCTGTCTCTCCTGCAGAGCAGAGTTGCCGCAATTGGACACAACTTGTGAACACTCAGTTTTGTTATGCGCCCCACACAGGGACCCCAAATCCCATTTAATCAGAAAGCAAGCACGTCTCTGTTTCCAGGGGAACGTGGCTTATTTTCTCTTACTCTTGAAAGATAATGTTTTGTTTGGAAAGCAGGCTTTGAGCAAAAACATCAGAAAGGACTTGAATTATTCATTTTTATGGAGCACGTGATGGCGGCTTTATAAGGCTTTGTAGGCGGCGGCAGACATACATCAGAGGAATTCCATTTAAAAATATTTGGACAGGAAAGGATTGTGGTTTTTAGCAACTCGGTACTTGTTCGTTTGTTATTGATATGACAGAGACTCTGGAAGGCTTCAAGTGGGATCTTTCCTCTATTAAAACAAAATAAACACAGTGGTAAAGCTGCAATATTGGAAATCACTTTGCCAATCCTCCCTCTCATAAATTGCACATTTCCGTGTGAGCAAATAGTACTCCGGAAGCGCAAATCAGCTACTTTTCAGACCAAATCTCATCTTAAAGGGGAAAGTCAGCCACGTATGCCAGGGCAGAGACGTGTGAATGTGCAGAGATCTCACCAGCAAAGCTGTTCTCCCCACAAGAGGTGATCTGACTTCCTCTCCCAGCGAATTGCTTTCTCCATTCAGAGGCTTCATCTACTAACATCTTCCTTCTTTGACCAAAACTTCTCCCACCCCAGAAAGGCAGTTACCCCATAAATGGCGGAGAGCTGGATAGGGCCCCTGGCCCAAAGTCTAGGGGTACCTCCAGAAGTTACTGTGGGCCGAGAGCTGAGTGCTCTGTAGAGTTGCCGATTCTGCTCCACCTTGACTAGAAACAGCCACAAGTGGGCCTTGGAAACGATACAGCTGAAAAGGGTAGAGAGATGAGTATCCTAGATCCCTGCGTGAGTCTGTGGAGCCAACCGCCAGCTCAGCGTGTGAGAGGGGAGCTTCTTTCTGGGACAGTCATTGCTACTTGAGAATATCCCATGGCAGCACTTTTTGGCTGAATAATACAACCCGAGTTATTTGCGTGGCCTTGCCGTTCTCCTTGAAAACGCTTGTCATCTAACGGGGCTTTTCAAAAACTATCATTTTACTGTGTTTTGGTTGGTTTTCGCCCTGCTTTGTCCTCTCCATTCCACAAATGAGTAAGAGGATCCAGTGTGTTTCCTCCTCACGTGCTTCGCTCAGCACCCTGCCGTTCCATCCAGGCCGTTGCAGATATTTTACTTGCAGTATATTCAGGAATGAGAAGCTACACAACTGAGTTATTCTCCCGTCTCCTTTAGGATGCGATCCTTCTTCCAAGCAGAAGACACCCCTCTGAAGGCTGGCTGGAAGCAAAGGGTCTCAGCGAAGATCGCTTTCAAATATTTTTTCTTTTGCTCACAGTAAAATGTGATTTAACTTGCTTGTTGTTACAAGAACATTGATTTACATTTGATGCGGAGTTATATGATTCAGGGCTATAAGGGCACCCCTCTTTTGAGGCACGTGTCCACACCACACCCGGGCAGCCCTCAGCCTCAGCACTGCTCGGGCCCCCCCCAAATTCTGCTCCTGTCCTGCCCTCTCCCTGCGGTGCCCTCAATTTGCAGTCAGGTTCCTACGATTGTTATGGGGTCTGTTCTGTTCTGTTCTGCTCTGACCCTTTATTTGCTCTCTCTCTATCCCACGTGGAGGTGAGGCCCGTATTTGTCTCTCCCCTTCCAACACATTTCACTTCTCGTGGGAAGCTCCAGAAGTGTATGTCTCACCGCGGGGAGACTGAGAAACCTTGCGCCATCACCCACCTCAAAGGCAGAAGCCCACTGGATCGCCAGCTCTGAGGGTTTTCGACTCATTCGTAAATGCCTTGGACTCTTCATTTTTATGTCTGAAAAATGGGTGTGAAGTAAATAAAATGATGTCGCACTGGATTTATTGAAAATTGGAACTGGTTTCCTTAAGACAAGTGAGGGAGAAATGGAAATTTGCATTAGAAAATTACTTGAAAGCAATTTATCGAGGTGGTAAGTTTTACCAGAAACTGGCCAGAACATATTTTTCAGTACTCAAAAGATGTTTTTCACTATGAAAAAGACACAGATATTCACGCTGAGCTGTGCATTTTAGATAAAAAATATCATATGGATTTCTACCGTATCTTTTTTCAGTCAAGTGTCTCTCCTTTGTGAGAACTGTTGTATCCTCCACATGAACAAAGCCCCAAAGCCGGCTTCTGTTTTGCATTTTTAATCATTGTTTCCATCTCCCTGTGTGGTCCAGCTCACAGGTGGCTACCATGGTGCTTAATTAAATGTAATAGATTGTACAGATCAGCTCTATATCGGCCAATTAATGATGAACCCATCTTCCATGAATTCTCTGATAATTTCCATTTCTTGATGATTAAAGCTCAGGCACAGCAGCACCCCACCTCACCACACAATGTGGTCAACGTCACATCCTGAAGGTGAATTTGCTGGTGAATCCTAATTTCTTTGAAACTCCGGTCAGGGTTTACTCCCCTCGGAACTCTCGGAGACCTTCTTCCTGTTTTCGGGACCCACACCCCTAACACCTGCTCTGTCCACAGCCGCTCCCCATTTCCCTTCATTCCTGCTTGTTCTCTTTACGGCTTCAGGATGGCTGCGGCGCGCTCGTCCAACGGATGCCTCCTTCCAAAGCAGGCGTGATCAAGCATCCATGGAGATACGTATACATGATGTGCTGTACCGAAGTCTGCTGCGGAGTGTATTTTCATGCATGTCTTTAGGTTTCTGGCAAAGGTTTTGTGACTGTCAAACCTGTGCCTGAGAGGCTCCAACTGAAGCCAGAGGCGGAGAACCCTGGAGATGGAAAACATCCACTCTGCTGACTGGGCGGCAGCCGGAGAGGGTTGAGAGCACCCACACACTCCTCTCAGCTCTGACCAGGTGATTGTCACGTCACATAAATGCATGCAAATGTGGCCAGCAGAAAGAAGCCCCTTTTAGGTCCAGCAAATGTGCCAAGAACCATCTCCAGCTCTCTCCGTGCGCATCAGCAGAAACCCCTCGCTGCTTCTCCCGCCTCGACTTGAAGTCGCGCAAACGTGGAAGACAGGCCATAAATGCAGGATGATGCTGACAGAGTCCCGGGTGCAGAATTCGCAGGGCCGGCCTGGGCAGGTGGAATGTGCCCGCTGAGGAAGAGTATCACTACGAATAGGTGCAAAGACAACGGCGAGCCGACGGCCATCTGCTTCCAAACAGCCAGAACTTCCAACCCGGAACGACCGAGCTTGATTTACGCGTCTCTCCAGCGTGAGACAGCCCTATCTGCCATCCTTCATGCGCTCATTGCACGATGTTCAAAATGCATCAGCCATGAAAAATGCATGGGCCGGGATGTGCATATAAGGAACCGGAGATGTTTCTTCCTGAAGGTTTTATACCCCAGACAGCCTCCCACCTCGAGCAGCATATGTCTGTGATAAAACAAGCGCAGAAGGAACATAACCTGCACGGAACTAAGATATTGAAAGTTTACATCTACTCTGTGAATAGAATGCTGGAATGCAAATACATTCTCTAATCTAGAGGCAGGATGCTGTATCCAGAATTAGCAGTTACTCTCAGGAATCAAAATGGCACACACGCATTTATACATTCATATGTACAGTATACATATGTCTGTAAGACGGGATGAATAGAGAAGATACATTATAGATAGATAGATAGATAGATAGACAGACAGACAGATAGATAGGGCAGACAGACAGGATGGACACATGGTAGATGGAGGGATGGATAGATACATACATACATGAATAGATGGAATAGGTGGGTGGGTGGATGGATGGATGGATGATGGATGGATGATGGATGATGGATGAATGGTGGATGATGGATGGATGGATGGATGATGGATGGATGGATGGACGGATGATGGATGATGGATGGATGGATGGATGATAGATGGATGGATGGATGGATGGATGATGGATGGATGATGGATGATGGATGGATGATGGATGATGGTGGATGATGGATGATGGTGGATGATGGATGATGGTGGATGATGGATGGATGGATGGATGGATGGATGGATGATAGATGGATGGATGGATGGATGGACAGGCAGATAGGATGGACAAATGATGGATGATGGATGTAGGATGGATGAAGGATGGATGGATAGATGATGGATGGATGGATGATGGATGGATGGATGGATGGATGGATGATGGATGGATGATGGATGATGGTGGATGATGGATGGATGGATGGATGGATGGATGGACAGGCAGATAGGATGGACAAATGATGAATGATGGATGGATGGATGATAGATGGATAGATGGGTAGATGAACAAACAGACAACAGAAAAGCAGCACTTTGATGACAGACAGTTATGAGGGAAGAGAATGGGGTAAGGGAAGGGGGCGGGTCTCGCTTTCACACGCCACGGTTTTCTCTTCCCTGCATCCTTTCTTTTCTAGTTGTTGTTTAATCCTTGGTTTGTGTCCTTTTCCTGCCTTTGTGAATATCTCCTATGTACTCACAAGATCAACAGGCATAGCACTCACGAAGAAAAGGAAAAGCCACTCAGAAATGTGTAAGATCGCCCTAAATTTCTTAGCCCTCCTCCCCGCCCCTCTGTGCTTCCTCCTCTTGTCGCGAGAAGCTCCCTGGGAGACGCGTCTCAGGAAACCAGCGATTTTCAACCAGTATCTGTTTGCTTTTCTATTGTTTCAACATCCCCCTGGATCCCATCATCCTCAGAAGACTCCACCGATACATCAGTCTACTTTCTTTCTGTATTTTCAGAATTTCTTTGCAATCGAAGCCTTCTTTCTGTACTTTGCTGGCAATGCTTTCTCCAGCTATTGGATGTCTCCACTGCCCTTTGGGACCCCAGATTAACACGGGTATCTTGTCCCACCTCCCCAACAGGGCGACGCCAGGCAGACACCCCCTTCCATCATCTCTGTCCTATGGCCATGTCCAACCTAGGACCTCATGAAAATCCACGCTGCTTTTCTAGACAGTGAGGAGGTCTAGAGCCTCGCGTCCTGTGCATATTTGAAGGCTGCTCAATTTTGAGGAGTCAGTTGAAATTTGATGGACTTTCTTGAATGATCCAAACACATCACATGTGCTCTGTGGCTCCTTTAGACACTGTTGTGACAACTGAGAGGGAGAAATTGTTTTTCGTAGATCAGAAGATCTAGATTAGATGATACTTTAAAGAGGAACTCATCTGCCAACATAAAATCAAGCACGGATGGCCTCCCACGGAACTGGGAAATGTCAGCATCTGTGTTTTTTACAGGGCATGGAGAGTGGCTTCAAGATCCACAGCCATGTTTTCCCAGGACAAAACGCATCGGTCTTCAAAACTAGCCCATTAAAAATTAATTCCGGACACCTGTATAAATGTATTTACGATGAAGCATATGCTTTCAGATCATAAAAAATGCTTCAATTGCTTCAGAGTAAATAAAACTTCAATACCAGTGTTCCCCCTTTCATTACAGTGGAGTCTGAAATATTGAAAAATGTACTGTTCCACATTTTGTGAAGTGTGAAGTATCTTTGGCTGTTTATGAGAATAAGGTGTACATAAAAGAGAATTCTTTCAAACATAGCACACAAGACGCTTGAGTATTTCCCTCTGATGACTGATTCATGGTTTGGGCATAATCCCCTTGGGTTTTACAGCCCCAGGAATTGTATGTACATTAAATAATATCCTCTTGAGAAAGCTTGATCTACATCTCTTTTAAAAACATGTTTTATTGAAGTAGCACGACATCGTAAGGGCTCAGGTTTGCATCTTTCTAAATCAGCATGTGGAGAGACTATCTCAAGCTACCACCCAACTTCTCACATCCTTCACCCGACAACTGTCTGACTCTGCCCTTGGCATATCTTGAATAAAATCCAATTCAAAGAAGAGACTGCACAGTTACCTTACGTCACAGAGTCCCTCGAATTGGGTAGAACTGCTGTTGGCTTTATCACTTGGATTTTGTACTAGCGTGTGGGCGTGGTTATCAGGACACGGTTTTTCACTAGCATCTCTACTCTGTGCATAGCATCTGTGGAACTTATTGGTCTTCCAGCCCCAAATTTGTAGTCTTAGATTACTGTCTCCAATCCCCCAATTCCAACCCTGGGAACTGTCATTGAATGCTCTGTTCTTGTGATTTCACTTTTTTACCTTCCATATCTAAGGGAGATGATAATTTGTCTTTCTCTGTCTGAGTTCTCTTATTTAGCATAATGTGCTCAAGCTTCATCAAAGTGGTCAAAAGGAGCAGGATTTCTTTCCTTTTCATGGCTGTATAATAGTCCATTGTGTGCATGTGTATGAATACGGGTGTATCACATCTTTTTTATCCATCGCATGACATTAACTGTAATAACATAGTAACGATGCTCCATAAGCAATCACTGCTATAAATCCCAGAATTTTATTTCACCCTAAATGGAAACCCCACACCTTTGAAGCAATCATTCTCCATTCCATCTCCCCCAGGGCCTAGCAAGCATCAATCTTTGTTCAGTGTCTAGAGTTTGTCCTTTTCTGGACATTTTGTATGGATCAGAGTCATATTCTAAGTGACCATTTTTTTCTTCTGTTCAGCCTCATGTTTTCACAGTATGAATCAGAGCCTAGTTCCTTTTCACGCTTGTATACTATTCCATCGTATGGACAGGCCACATTTGACTTACACAGGCAGGCATTGATGGGCATTGGGGTTATTTCCACCTTTTGGATATGACAAATCGCATTTCTAAGACCCTCCTGGTACATAGCTTTGTTTTGATACCTGTGTCTGTGTCATTTGACAGTTTATTAGGGCTGGAATGGTTGGGTTATTCCCTAACAAATTTTTTTTCTGTCTACACACCCCAAAGTGATTTCTACCAGCACACATCAGCGCAAAATTTGAATGACAGTCTTTTTGTTACCAAATGACTGGTTTCCTTTACAACAGTGATTTTGTATCACACGCACTCTGTAGACGGAGGGGTGTTTGAAGATGAGAACACGGCTGCTTTGTCATCTGCTGTCACCCACCTGTCCCAATCACAAAGCCATCACAGCCAAGTCAAGTTACAAACAGATGCAAATATACGAAGGACGCTCCCTTATAAATAATCCAGGGATCCAGAGCTGCTTTCAAACCACTGGAAAGTGAGCTGGGAGGCATTCACCTGGTGTCCCAGGCAATTCCTTTACTACCTTCCTAGCAGGAATTAATAGCAGGTCATCTCCACCTGGGGCTCCGTCTGTGACACCCCAAATCCTTTCCAGATTGATCTGTCTATAGCAGGGGGCCCCAGGGGAAGGGGGTTTTCCGGGTTCCCTGCCCCACCCAAGGGAGGGTAGACTGAGCAGGGAGGAGGAGAAGGTGGAGAACGGAGGAAGCAGGGTGGGGAGCCGGAAGGAAAATAGCTCCCAGGTAAGTCACAGACACAGAAAACATGGAAACGCAGAAAACAGGCAGCAATGATGAGCTGCCTGCCAGTAGTATTACAACTCCCATTAAAAAACACTGCGAAGAATGTGATGCTTAGAGCAAGAAATGAGAGATGATTGTGAAAAATAGCAATCACCAGAATCTATGAAAAAACACATACAAAGCAGTAGGAAAAGAATACAATACAATACAATGTAAATGACTCTAGTGGACAAATGGCTTCAACAGACAAGTTTTCTAAGAAACAGGCTGGACAACGGATCTGCCCCAAAATCCTCAGATTGGGTCTCCCCAAGATGCCCGGAGCTGGCTTGTCCCATCACACGTCCCTTCGGTCTGTGGAACAAAGGTCCATCTGGGCCCTGTGGGTCTCAGAGAAATTACTATTAAAAATACCAGATTTAGGGTCCTCTCCACAAATCACCATTTTATTGAAGCAGCCTGTGTGGAAGGCAGGGCAGACAGAGGGAGGCTTTCTTCCTATAAAAAAACCTCTCCTGTCTTACTGCATCTTAAAACTCTCCCATCTTACTGCATCTTTGATCCCTGGGCCTTCATCTCTTTCTTTCTCTTAAGCTAAAATGGAATTTAAAAAAAAACACATATTGCAGAATCTTGGCTTAACTACATGTATATGTGCATACTTCTCTTGAGAGAATGAAATGGCTTAAAGCAATTAAGGCTGATTCTCCAATAGCATATGAATAAGAATGAGACTCCAGAAAAGTTTCAGGGGAGATTTATGAACAAGAGGAGAAAGAGAAACAAAATTGGATCACAAATTCTGTCTCAAAATAGAATATCTTTACTAGATGTTACAGAGGTTTACGGCAGGTCTCTGAGAATGGAAATAATAATCACACTGATTGCAATTCTTTCTGAACGTCAGTGGGTGAAGCCATGTCATCTTGAAATTTGGCTTTAAGCCTCGGGTCCTGCATTCAAGTTCCAATTCTACCTTCATTTTCATAACCCCTGTAAAACAGTGCAGGACTCAGCCCAGTATGGTAAATCACGATCATAATAATAGCAAGGCTGACAGACTTCAAAATCTGTTCAGATCTCCAGTTATAGCAACAGTCCCCACAGAATATATATTTCAGGGGATTTATTCCATGGGACTTATTTAAATCTGTTTGCCTTAGAAATACTGCACATGGGCCTCCCTGGTGGCGCAGCCGTTAAGCCCTGTGCTGTGGAGCTGTCGGCAGCAGCGACGCGAGTTCGACGCCCGGCCGGGGAGGATCCCACAGGGCGCGGCAGACCTCTCCTGCCTCGCCCGCTGCTCCCCTCAGCAGTGTGTTTCTGATCTGCCTGTTCTGCTCCCCGCTCTGTCTCTGGTGAACCCTCTAGCCGCCCCTCGCCTCTGGCCTGTACCCCAGCTTGTATGTATAAATAAATAAATCTTTTTTTAAAAAAGAAAATACTGCACATATCCAAAATGGCTTTCTAAGCCATAGGGAGATTCCTCAAAAAAATAAAAGGAGAAATTCAGTAGGATCCAGTTATCCACATCTGGGTATTTATGCCCCAGAATACAGAAAGACTCATTTCAAGAGCTGTCTGCTCTTCTGCGTTCCCTGCAGCACTATTTACAGCAGCGAAGTCCGGAACCAACTTAAGTGCCCAAGACTGATAAGTGGGTTAAGAAGATGTGCTCTGCCTACACAATGGAATACTATGCAGCTATGAAAAGGGCGAGGTCTTGACATTTGCGACATGGAGGGATCTAGAGGTTATGACACTGAGTGACATAGATGGAGAAAGACATACGTCGGATGATTTCACTCACGTGGCCCCTGGAGCAGCCCAGCACGTGGAGGAACTAAATAAAGCAAAAATTAGGTTTTTGGATTACAAGACTAAAGTATTGGCATTCATGCCCTTCGTTTCTCTTGCACTTAACAAAGTGAGTTTGGCACTAACTGCGCTGACATCATACACTCAACGCTCATCATGTCACCTTTGGTGGAAGGGTGCGACACAGGTGACATCTGCTTCCCCAAAACGTCCCTCTGGGATGCCACTCATTCTTAGCACAGTCTGGCCATTGCCCGACGAGGGCTGGGCGGTCATCTCTCAGCTCACGAAAATTAAGAGATGTCAGCGTCGCACAGCCTGTGGCCGAGAAGCAAAAAAGCCTTCTGCTTTTTCCCGAAAGCGCCAGTCTCATTCAAAGAAAGATCCCGTCTGTGATAGCTTAAGGTCACCAGCAGCGAACACAGCACGGCGGAGAAGAATAGGTCGCCCTTTGCTGGTTAGACTTTGCAAAGAAAAGATAAGGAAGCCCAGGAGCAGGGGGAGACAAAGCCCACAGAGGTGGCGTTAGGATAAAAGGCTCTTTGGTCCTGGCGTCCACCCCACACAAAAGGAGCTAAGAGCTCACGCCTGGCCACACAGGGGGAATATCGCACCAGCACCGGCTCTCAGACGCCAGCCTTGGACGCTCGCTCCCCTGTGAATAAAAGAGCTAAGAATCCACTAGAAACTCAGAGGGGCTGCAAGAAATGCATCATCACACAAAGGCAAGCTGGCTAGAGAATGAGCGTAAAAGCCCAAACCACGGCAGGGGAGGGTTGGGGTGCTGCGTGGACGCCGCTTTGCTTTTGCCCATAAAAATCAGCTCAGCTTGTACAGAGCCCCTCACACTGGACACACACCCAGCCCGTCTCACGCTCCCTGCGGGTCGCGACAGAGCTCTCGCCATCGGGTCCAGCCTCCTACTCCTCCTTTGCCATTGAACGTCTTATGCACTAAGGACATTTCGTCGTGATGTGGCAGATGGCGTTTACAGCAGGCAGGTTTGGGGGTCCCAGAAGCCCCTCATCATAGGTGCTCACTGCAACTACTCCTTATTCCCGGGAGATCTGTTATCACAACAGCCTCACAGGGGCTGCAGGGCCTGGGGGGAGAAGGGGCGGGGGGTGGGAAGGGAAACAGACGGAGAAGAGAGAGACAGAGAGAAGTTTTGAACTCTTGCCCTCAGCTACTGAGGCCTGGAGCAGACCTTCGGTCAGTGCTGTTGACGCAAATAACACTCTGAGGAACAGACCCAGAACCCGTCTGCTTTCCCAGCCCTGCAGAGGATTTTGCTCCCCGACCTGGGAAAGGGGGAGGCTTTCCAGAACATTCCCTTGTCACCTCAGTGCTGTTGCCCCAATGGCACAACCCACACACAGAATAACCCTGCGCTCCTTTCCCCCTTTCTTTGAAGTGAGAGGAAAGCATCTTGCAAAAAGAAAAAAAAGAAATTGCACCCGAGATTTCTCTGTTCTGCATCTGACCCCAAATCCCCCAGGTTCCCACTAATGTGAGTCTTAATTCTTTTTTTAAAAGGTTTATTTATGGATGCATACAAGCTGGGGTGCAGGCCAGAGGTGCGGGGGTGAGAGGATTCCCCAGAGACAGACAGGGGAGCAGAAGCCATGGAGGCCCCTGAGTTCGTCTTTTTCATAGCTGCATACTATTCCACTGTGTATACAGATCACATCTTTTTAAATAAGATTGATTTATTTACTTTTGCGTAGATGAGATGGGGTGCAGGCCAGAGGTGTGGGGGTGAGAGGACTCCCCAGAGACAGAGTGGGGAGCAGAACAGGCAGATCGACGGAAACCCACTGCCGAGTGGCCAGCGGGGAGACAGGAGGCGCCTGCTGTGCCCTGTGGGAAGCTCCCTGGCCGGGGATCGAACTCGTGCTGCAGTGGCTGCGACAGCTTCATAGGCTGAGACTTAACCCCTTGTGCCCCAGGGAGGCCCAATGTGAGTCTTAAATCTAGGGTGTGGACAGAACAGAAATGCTCTCACGTTTTGTGACATTGGAATCTTGCTGAGTTCCTGTGAGCAGAGTCTTTATTATGTTTGTAGGCATCACCCACATGGCTGGAGTTACTGGGGGCTCATTTCTGAACCCCAGCACAGGGCTTTATCACTGTCTTTTCTCATGGAAATATCTCTGGGACGTTCTTCTTCCCGGAGTCAGTTTCCATTCTGGTATAACTGTTTGGAGCAAAGTCTGGTCAGTCCACTCCTCTGAGCATGTCCTCATTCCCCCAAGATGCATTTCTGGGTAGATGCTGTGGGCTCAGATTGCCAGGGGGAGATCAGGTTTACAAAGCGGCTCAACCCTAGGGCAAGTCCAGCAGTTGTGCAAGAAATTCCATGTTATCTGTGATCTCATTAACATCTGACATGCCCTCCCCTGTTATTCTTAGTCTTTTGGTAAAGGTGTAGCACTGTTCTATTTTACTCTGAATTCCGTTGTCTGGATGACAAGTCATCATTAGGATTACTTTGAGAAACGGTTCATATTTTTGTTGCTACTTGAAATTGCACATGTACATTGGAATGTCTGCCTTTTTCAGAGAAGTTTAATTGGAGTTATGGATGGATGGAGGGATGGATGGATGGATGGATGGATGGATAGATGATGGATGGATGGGTGGGTGGGTGGGTGGGTAGATGGATGGATGGTTGGATAGATGATGGATGGATGGATGGATGATGGATGGATGGATGGTGGATGGATGGACGGATGGATGGATGGAAGGATGGACAGATGGGTGGGTGGATGGATGGATGATGGATGATGGATGGATGGATGGTACTAGGAACCTGAATTTGGACTTTTATCAGTGAACTTAATGTGGCATATAGACGCATGATTAGCAAAAATATATATCAGAAACTTAGAAATGCTCTAATGCAATTCCACTTACAATTAAAAAAGCAATTCAGTAAAAATTAAAGAATCCTTTTTTGGATGTATCTAATGCATTTGTGTTTTCTCAGTGGACCTCACTCTTCCAGTGCTGCCTTTGCTAAATGCAAGAGCTTGGTTTTATTGTGCTGTGATTTGGATGGATGATGGATGGATGATGGTGGATGGATGGATGTTTACACCCTGTTATTCAATGTCTCTCTCCCCTGTTTTTCTGGTTTCAGGTGGTTTCTCTTCGTATCTTCATGGCGTCTTGAAACTAAGGTGCATTAACCAACATAGCAACACTAGGTCAGTTGACATCAGAGCAGTTTCTTTCAGACAACAAATTATGTTGTCTCAGCCTGACTTGCTTCCACCCTTTCCTTTTGAATATACTTAATCCAAAATTAACAGTGGAGTTTTTATCCTATTGGATGGAGCTCTGGCATCCCTCAAGTGTCTGTGATGAAGAGGAACCTTCGTTCTTGAACGATGCCCTGCTGTGTCTCAATAGCCAATTACACCCTGATTTTAAATCAAGATTCACTGATGAAACCAACTAGATAAGGTTGAAAAATAAATGAAAAAATGAGCAAGTTCCCTAAAAGAGCAGTAGCTGGTCACGACCAGGGAAACTTGTAGAGGCTTAACCCTAAATCCCAAAACAGAGACCACCACGTCAACCAGCTTTACCTCCATCAACAAGAAATGTAAAAATAAAAATGGAAACCAGAAGAAATGAAACGAAAATCCGTGGGATATGAAAGTAAGCAGCTGGCGGTAATGACATTTACAAAAGCATTAAAGGCCACTGCTATTTGGTTGTTTGAAGTGGAGTTGTCCTTTTGCTACGAGTTCATCTCCGTGAGGCTTTTCAAATCTTTTATCCAGAAAAGAACTTTAAAAGACTCCCCTCCCCGTGGATCCCAGAACCCAAGTGTGGCGACAACTGTAGGTTTTGGGTAAGTGATGAAGCATAAAAAAATGCTTGCTGCACTGTTCACAATAGCTAAGACATGGAAACAACCCAGATGTCCAAAAACAGATGACTGGATCAAGACGTTGTGGTACATGTACTCGATGGAATACTACACAGCAGTCAAAAAGGATAAACTCGTGTCATTCACAGCAACATGGATGGAGCTAGAAGGGATCATGCTCAGTGAAATAAGCCAGAAGGAAAAAGAAAAATATTGAATGGTTTCACTCAGAGGAGGAATATAAGGGAGCCGAATAAGAGAGAGACACTCAGCAAGGGGGGGAGGATAAGAGCTCAAAACATGGGAGAAAAGAGCACAAGGGACTCTGGTGATGGTTCACGAGTGAACTGGAGGTGGGAAACCTACGGGGTACACCATAATGTAAAAGATATAAATAATAATAAAAAATGTCAAAAAATAAATTTCAAATAAATGTAAGAATCAAATAGACCAAAAAAAAAAAAAATCTTCCTGACTTGAAGGACAGCCGGTGATCACAGCCCGTGACTGTTCTGTCTGCACTCACATCACCACTTTCTAAGTCTCTATTCTGGCCTAACCAGATTCTGCAGGGTGAGTTAAACTTTATGACAAGCACAGTCCTGCTTTTTTCCCTCCCACTCTCCCACTGTGTAAACCACCAGGCCATTCTCTGCCTTCGGGGCCATTTACAAGTTATCACCACTCAGACCTTGGAGAACTAGTCCGAAGACTGAGATCTCAGGGCATTCTCCAGGCTGAGAAAACTTTCTTCTTGATTCCCTCACATATTTATCTTTTTAATTGTGCCAAAAGACTCCTAGCATAACATTTGCCATCTTGCTGGTTTTAAAGTGTGCAATTCAGTGGAATTCTGATGGGGTAGGGGTAAGGTTTAGGGTCCATGCCCCGCCCAAGGAGGGTACGTTGAGTTTGCTCCTTTCCTTGCAGACTCACCTGGCCCCTTCTGACCCTTTGCTGTGGGTCCCCCAGAAAGTGCCTTAGTCTTGGGGGAAGGCCCAGGGTCTCAGTGGCCCTACTTTGGGCCAACGCTGTTTGGCTGGATGTTTACCCACGAGGGAATGGGTGACTCTGGGTGCTTGATAGGAAACTCTATTCTTTCTCTTTCTCTGTCGTACATGAATTGTATTAAAGTTCCTCTCCACTGAAGGTCTTACCTACTAAGAGTATGTTTGTCTTTCTGTGGCAAATGGCAGAACCCATTTAGAGTGGGCGGGTTTGGGGGCCTTGGGGGGTGGTTTTCCAGTAAGTCTTTGTCTTTGTTTGGTTTCTCTGTATTCCACATGTAAGTGACACCCTCCACTATCTTTCTCCTTCTGATTGATTTCACTTTGCATAGTCCCTTCCTGCTCCATCCACGTTGCTGCAAATGGCATGAATTTGTTCTTTTTGATTGCTGAATAGTATTCCACTGTGTACTGACTTCTTAAAAAGTGGTTGACCATGGGCCTCCCTGGTGGCACAGGGGTTAAGTTTCAGCCCTATGAAGCTGTCCTCAGCCTCTGCGGCACAATTTCAATACCCGGCCAGGGAGTTTCCCACAGGGCACAGCAGACCCCTCCTGTCTCCCCGCTGCTCCCCTCAGCAGTGGATTTCAGTGGATCTGCCTGTTCTGCTCCCCACTCTGTCTCTGGTGGATCCTCTCACCATCCCACACCTCTGGCCTATACCCCAGCTATTGTATGCATAAATAAATAAACCTTTAAAAACATAAAAGTAGTTGAGCATGTTGGAACATTATTTTTTATATGAGCATTCTCTTTTTCTATCATAAATGATAGAATGGACGTCCTTTTCCTGTTGAATTTCTTTGGTGATCTTTGTTGAAAGTCAACTTACGCAAATGAGGGTCACTACCTTGATTCTTGATCTTAATTCCTTATTATTTTGTCTTCATTTATGCCCCAAACATGTCGTCCTGATACCTGATGTTTGTAGTAAATTCTGAAAGTATACACATGTCACTGTTGTTCTTTTTCCAGATGATGTCCCTCTTCCGGTCCTTTGCATTTCGTAAAAATATTTAGATTCAACTTGTCGATTTCTGTTTGAAACACCAGCCGATATTATATGGGGAACTGCCTTAAGTATATCAACCGATTTGATGATTTTCCAATGGTTATCCTCACTTCAGTCACTTTGTCTCTCCTTACAGCTGAGCTTTCAGGAGAGAAGTCTTGGATTCTTAAAGTATTTCAAATATTTTTCTTTGTTTTTATATTTAGGTGAATGCATTCAAATTTTTCACTTACAATTGCTAGCCACTGGTATGTGGAAAATCTGTTTCTTCATATTGTTCCTATAATATGTTGCAATCTTGCTGAATTCACTTTTTAATTCTCTTACTGACTTTGTCTATTCCTTCGGATTTTCTGCGTTAAAAACCATGTTGTCTGTCAATCAGGACAGCTGTGCTCTTGCTTTTCCAGTCTGCCTGGAATGCATTTCTCTTTCTTGGATTATTCACGTAGCTAAGATTCTGGTCCAATGCTCAACGCTTGAGTCTGGATATAATAGAATCGCTCCCGACTTCAGAAACCACACTTTGCCTGTTTTGGACCCTTGCCACATATCAATTACACGTTTTGTACCTGTGTCCTTAATCAGATGAAAGAAGTCACACTTCTTCTTGGTGATTTATCATCCGTGTTCTATGAGAAATCTCATTCTCCAATTTTATCTTCTGTGGCTCTTTGTCGTTATTAGAGTTTTGTTGACTTAAGTTCCCGAGTGTTCCTCTGAACTTTTTCCTAAAATAATTTGTAAAGATGTGTATCATTTCAGTGAGATTCTCAGCATGGGAAATGCACTTTAAATTCAGCAATCATAGAAGGCTTGACCAGCAGCAGTGAAACAGACCATCTTCTTCCCCAAGGAAACCAGCCGCACAGATGCTGAGATCGAATTCTGGCCCTAGTGCATCCGTAGGTCCAGGGCATCTGGTTGAACTAACTCTCCTTTTAGCCCTTGTCCCTTAATCCACAACTAATTAGACACTAATTAGCAACTAATTACACATTGCTCATCTCCAGAATGAGCAGAATAATTTATTGGTTAAACAGGTGCAGGTTTAGCACGAGCAGTTCTATTTCTGTTGAGTTGCTTACGCGCTATAAACAGAGGAATCGTCCATGCTAAAAACTGATGAAATAACACTGGGTTGTAACATCAATCGAATTTCCAGATGCTTCTTAAAGGCCAGTCTCCAGGGCCTCCCTGGGGACGCAGGGGCTAAGTCTCAGCCTATGAAGCTGTCGCAGCCACTGCAGCAGGAGTTCGATCCCCGGCCAGGGAGCTTCCCACAGGGCGCAGCAGACCCCTCCTGTCTCCCCGCTGCTCCCCTCAGCAGTGTGTTTCAGTGGATCCGCCTGTTCTGCTCCCCGCTCTGTCTCTGGGGAGTCCTCTCACCCCTGCACCTCTGGCCTGCACCCCAGCTCTTGTGTGCATCAATCAATACATCTTTTTTTAAAAGTCCGGTCTCTAGGAATTAGTAATAGATGATGAGTCTTGCAATTGTTGGACATTTAATCCACATTCAATTATTTTGATGGAGTTCTGTTCGTTCTTCCTACTCCCTCTTAATTCCCACACCGATTTCTTAGGACATGAACATCAACTAAAAGCGTGTGGAAGTTCTGAATAGATTTCCAGGTTGCTCAGAATTCTTTCTCCTTCGTCCCAAATGAAGCCAAGCAACATCTAGTCCCTCCACAGCTGGATAAAACCAAATACACTGGATTGTTCGGACACAGCTAGATGAGTCTCCAGCCAGGGAACGCCAGAGTCTGGATCCTCAAAATCTCACCTGGGAAACTTGTAATCACAGCGGAGCACTGCGGAGAAGCAGAAGAATCCCCCACGGCTGCAGAGCTCCTGACGCTGCCCAGCTGCTGCACGCGACAGGAAACCAGGCTCTGCAAGTGCATTTAATAGCCTCTCAGCGACTGGAATTCTAGAACCAGGTCGTGGCTGACCTTTAGGTGTCAACCCACTTTCACATTCAAGGAGAGACAGGTGAGGCCGCGCTGGTTTCTCGACCCTGGACGGGCCCAGGGACCCAGAGGGACACTCGGAGACAGAGATGGGGGAGAGGCTCGTGGGGAGGGACCGCGGCACAGGGCAGCCCCGATATAAACGGGGAGCCTGTCTGGGGATTCTCACCTGTGCACTTAAAAGGGACTGAAAGTGCATTTAAAAGGGACTTAAAAGACTCAACTGCAGACGCACCACAAAATTGATAAAAGGGTCTATTTATAAAAAGGAAGGAAAAAGGTAAAGAATAAATCGGTGAACGCGTCCTACCAGGTCTGCTGAGCTGGAATCTCACGGCCCACTCAAAAAATCCTGGAGATCCACAGCCATGAGCAGCAGCCCCCCTAAAGCTCACAGGTCTGGTTTTTAAATCCCAAAACCATCGCTTACCTCCACCCTCAGGCCTCAGCACCCTCCCTCGGTGCCGCTGGCATCCTGGGATTCGTAGTCCTCGGGGTCTTGGATCTCTCCGGCTTGAGGTGGGGGTCCTGGGGCACCCCCCTTTTCCGAGGACCCCCCTGTTACACTTCCTTCTCCCCTCCCTCCCTCCTCCCTTTGTCTCTGCCTCTTCTCTGCCTTTACCTCCCCTTCCTCTCTCCCTCTTCCCTCCCTCTTTCTTTTGGAGCACAAGAAGAGAACTGTCCAAGCTGGGGTGCCCAAAAGTACCCCCCATTTTCCCGGCAGTGAGAGCTGAGTCAGCAGTGGGGATGGTGGGGGCTCAGCCCTCCCAAAGCGCGACTCAGCCCCTTTGGGTCCTCTTAACCCTTTGTGGTCCGCTCACGTATCAGCACATGTTTTTGTCACCAGTCTCAGGTGGCCGCTCACGTATTCATACGTGTTCATCTGGTCTCCGGTTTTTCATGCCACGGTGGATTTATTTGGAACTATTAGGAGCTATTTCTTGGATCGTTCTCAGTCTAGAAGGGTGTCTCCGTCAGAGCTATATTGGATGGAAATCTTCTTTTTCTCTCCACACACCTTGCGCACCATTTTTGTCAGTCATCGGCCCTTCTGATATCTGTTGCCACCCGAAAAAATAAAAGCCTGTCTTTCTTCTTAATACCGTAATTTATTGAACAGATACTTTCGACTGTGTTTAGTCTTTTCTAATCGCTCTTTTCTTTACGTTCCCTCGACCCATAGTTGGAGAAACCAATGGTATTCAGATTTGTGTCACTTGTAAAATATGCCCTCACTAAAGACACAGTATAAATATGCAGAGTATGTGTGCATTGTCCTAAAAGTCATATATGCACAATATGTTCATTTAGGGGATTTCATAATTTATGGAGATAGTAAAAAGTGGTATCTGTCAAAGAGGAGACTGTTTAACATTAAAAGAAGACACATGGAATCCAAGAAGAAAATAACCCACACAAATGCAGAGGAGGAACTGCTGATCTGAACGCTGATTTAGGGAAAACTTAAGAATAGCTACACCAGTCACATTTTTAAACCTCAAATCATTACCAGAAGTCCAAAATCACAGTGATGCTTGCATGCCAATAGCTCAAACGATTCATAGGAATACAGGGAATTGACAAACATAATAAATAAACATCTTGCAAAGAGAACCTTTTTTCCTTAATAAACATAAGTGACTCCGAGTGACCAGGTCCAACTCACATCTTTGAATATGTCTATACTCTGTGTAATTGGTTGCTCAAGTTTACATAATAAATGAGCCAATAAAATCTCGATACACCTGGACATTGGGCTCTAGGGATCCTAAAACAACTTTTTAAATACTCAAGAACTTAGAATGAAATCAAAGAGAAGACATCAGAAGGACTATAAATACAATTATGTGGAGGTATGTCCAAATGCATTCTCGAGCTCCAAGAAGATCATCCCAATGGAGTAATCCCTGGGCTAGCAATCATCTCAGCAATAACCCACAAAGTCAGGAAAAGAGCTACAAAATAAGTGTCGTGTTGAAGAAATAACGGCCTCCTAGCAACACCAGCCCCTCAGCAGATGGACAGATAAAGGGATATTATCTGTCCTCGCTTTGGGGGAAAATCAACAAAACAAAAAGCACTGTTTGATAAGATCAATAAAATCTGTCGCTACTTTGGGTGGTTTGTGTGCTGTGGCCACCAAGGGAAGAAGAGCCTTAAGGCAAATGGGATGTGGTAAACCGAAGTCACCGCCATCAAAAGTAACGCGATTCAACAAAACCCATAAACTTCTCAGGAGGCTAACGGGAAAAGGAGGGAACACACCATTTACTGATATGGCAAAGGAAACAGAGTTCATCACGAAATACATTATAGAATTGTAAATATAGTTGCGACCTAAGATCTGATATAAGATCAGAATTAAACAAGGAGTCCCCCTTTGAACAGCGCCAAGCAACAGCCTAGAGCAGACCCTGGCTTATGCAACGAGACAAGAAAAGGAAATTGAGTTCTTCAGATAGGGAAGGAAGAAATAAAGGGCTTTTTTTAAAGATGGCATGATTACCTATGCAGAAAATCCCAAAGACTCAAGAACAGAAACTTGCGGAGCTAAGGAGAAGTGAGAACAGGCCGCATGACTGAGATTATTAGTCATTTCAATTTAAAATGAAAGACAAAAAAAAATCACTGGATCATTACAATCCATTCTTACATTGCTTGAAAGGCGATCAGTATTACAAGTGACCGGTGAAAACTCTAAGTCTGTTGTTTAACTGACTCTGTTGGGTTTTGTGAAGAAGAGAAAATATTGGGCCTCCCTGGTGGCGCAGCAGTTGGGCACTGCGCCGTGGAGCTGTTGGCAACAGCGGCCTGAGTTCGACATGGGTCCAGGGAGCTTCCCCCAGGGCGCAGCAGACCCCTCCTGTCTCCCCGCTGCTCCCCTCAGCAGTGGGTTTCAGTGGATCCACCTGTTCTGCTCCCCACTCTGTCTCTGGGGAACTCTCTTGCTGCCCCCCACCTCTGGTCTGTACCCCAGCTTGCATGCATAAATAAATCAATCTTTAAAAAAAGAAGAGAAAATATCAAAGAATTTTCATGAGCCTGTAGGAAGATGACTAACACCTAGTCGCGAACAATTTGATCCCAATCATACAAAATTACATCAATTTGCTTGTATTCCATGATATCTCCAACCTCAGTAATTGCCACGTAATCTCAACAAATCATATCAAATTAGTTACATATGTCTGCATATAAACACCCCCCTCACACACACACACCCCAACCGATAATGTCTCTTGACAGACAAGATAGGAAGCAACAGTTGGATGGAGCTTGTTCCTTATCTGAGTTTCAAAAACAGCCCGAGAATAACTGGAGTGTTTATTTATAAAGGCAACACTAGAGAGCTAATAAAATGCATTCCTGGGGAGCAGTCATCAGAGCAGAGACCCCCGGACAAAGGCACCCAGCTAGAAGCAATGCTCTCGATTGTGGGGAGAGGAGGTCACAGCACCACATTATTACAAAGCCATGTATAATTTAGGGGCGACGAGGAGAGCCTTAAACACTCCTGCATTATCAAGAGTTGGTAAATCTTAGCTCGTTTGACTTCGCTGGGATTTGTGTCTCCTTCATTACAGGTGGGGAGAGGGGGATTTCCCTCAAACACTCCAATAATCTCCTGAAGATCGAATCAGGACCCAAGTTACTCCGTAGCCTTTGAAAGTTCATACCCTTTGGCACTTCAGCGTCCTCCTTTGATATTTGCAAGCAGGTCAAATTTATCCCAATGAGAGAGATTATAGAGAAATAAAATATTACCCTCAGCATCATTTGAATAGAAATCATTACGGGCGCCATTTTCACATTATGGAGCTATGTCCGGACCCCAGTAAATGACCCATAATAACCGTGATTTGTAGATCTTGTTATAAAACCTCGTACTAAAAATTCCTCTGTAAGTATTCATTGCGTTGCAACAGGAATTCATTAGCATGTTTTACCAACGTAAGCAAGTTTAGCTGTAAAGTTCCTTGCCAAAGCGATTTGGAATTCACAGGGAGCCATTTGCGGGACTAAAACCGGAGACACAAATCTAAAATTTCAGGAAAAGAAGATGTCGGGGATGCAGATTGAGCTGTGGCACAGGATGGTTGGCAGAGAGCGGTGGGAAACTGAGAAATCGCCAAAAATATGGGTCCGTGTGGGGAATACACTAAAAGGTAAAGTTATCCAGTCCCCCCCAATAAAAAATTTTAAATTTAAATTTAAGTAAGTGGGGTCAAATGCGCTCATAAATCTAGTAGCATAAAAATCTGCCGTTTTGAATCATTTCTCCTAGTGAGAGTGATGCCAGGAGATTTTAATTTTCATTATATAATCTTCAGTCACATCATGTCCCCCAAATATCAGTCTCTCCACTTACTGAAAACCTCTTTGTTTCCGTCTCTCGTTTCCTCCCTTCCTCCCTCCCTCTAGCCTTTCCTCCTTGGGGGTGAGGACTCAACCTATGAGTTCGGGCCGGCCTCCTGCCTGTCCCCACAGCAATATTCAGGGAACAGCTCCCCATTCTCTGGGAAGTCTCACCCCCATCTGCAACTTTGCAAACTCTCAAGCCCCCTCTCTTGATTCTTGTCTTTCCGAAAATCACTTCCCTTCCTTCCCTGGACTAGGAAAGATAATCTTCTAATAGACTAATAGATTATCTAGTATCTTCTAAAGATAGTCCGTGGTCTTCTAATAAACTCCTATATTTGCCTCAAGGGGCTAAAATTCTCTATTCTCCACCAATGAGTCCACGCCTAACAAAAACACCGGAATCACCACTGTCCAAAATCTACGCAAAGGACACAAAAATGCTACTTCGGAAGGAAGCCTGCACTCCTGTGTTTACTGCAGCTCTGTTTACGATAACTAAGATCTGGAAACAACCTAAATGCCCCAGAATAGATGAAGGGATCAAGAAGATGTGGTCTATACACACAATGGAATACTATGCAGCCATGAAAAATACAGACTCACACTACTGGCAGCAACATGGATGGAGCTGGAAGGGATGTGCTCAGTGAAATAAGTCAGAAGGGAAAAGATAAATATTGCATGGTGTCACTTAGATGTGGAATATAGAGAAACCAAACAAAAGGTCGGGAAAAAGACAGAATTTGGCCAGCTAACCCAGATCTAAGGCATCCCCAGCAGGGGAGGGGGGTCAGAACAGGGGAGGGAAGAGTACCAGGAATGGTGGTGATGATCTCAGGGGCTTGGTGGTAGAACTGTGGGGACTACCTCTGAGGGGAGAATCAAATACTGTCCGAAAATGAACAACGGTGTAAGGAAAAAATACTCTAAACTTAAGTCACCGCCACATAATTAGGCGCTGCCTTCTTCAGGGGAAAAGTAATCCCGTAACTCTTATTACTGGGAGATTTTCATGAGCTTCTCTGTTTTCATCAAACCACCCATTGAAAGCAACTTTAAAATGAAAATATGATGGAAATGAAAACCCAAGGGAAACAGCTCAGGAACGACTCTGTAAATGAAGATCTTCTGGCACGATTTTATTTCCAATGTTGAAAAAAAAAAACCTAAGTGTCTTCTACACCGGCTCCATTATTTGGGGGTTTTGGTGCTGATGCAGAAGACCAGTTACAGGTGTAGTGACAACACAGCAACACCATTGCGGGCGCAGGGGCCGTCCTAGGAGATGCCAGATTTTAGGGCGGCTTCTCCAGCAGGCCCCCAGAGAAGCCCTCGGTTCTCAGGAGCCAAACCAATATCCCCACCTGCTGCCAGAGTCCGAGCAGCGTGCACCTGCCGTGGCACGCGCTCTGCGGACTCACCTGGACTCCGGCTCCGGGTCTTGGGCGCACACGGTCCCGGCGTGAGGTCTGGGGCAAGAGCAGGCAGTGCCATTAGCTACGCTCCCGCCAGCAGCCTTGGGGACGGCTCCCTGGCGGGAGGCATAGAGCAGAGCTTGTTGCAGCTCCCAAGGCATTTAAAATGCTGCGTTTGCCTTGGGGGCGCAGGCGTTGAGTCTCAGCACTATGAAGCTATCAGCAGCCACTGTAGCACGAGTTCGATCCCCAGCCAGGGAGCTTCCCACAGGGCGCAGCAGACCCCTCCTGTCTCCCCGCTGCTCCCCTCAGCAGTGGGTTTCAGTCACTCTGCCTGTTCTGCTCCCCACTCTGTCTCTAGGGAGTCCTCTCACTCCTACACCTCTGGCCTGCACTGCAGTTCTTCTACACAAAATAAATAAATCTTTTTTTAAAAAAGATGTGGTCTGTATACACAATGGAATAGTATGCAGCTATGTAAAAGATGAACTCAGGGGCCTCCATGGCTTCTGCTCCCCACTCTGTCTCTGGGGAGTCCTCTCACCCCCACACCTCTGGCCTGCACCCCAGCTCTTGTGTGCATCAATAAATCAATCTTTTAATAAATAAAATTAAATGTCGCATGTGCAAAGGCGCACCCCAAAGCCATGAAATAAAGTGAGTGAAGCTGTTAATCTAGGTCATTGTGAAATCTTTGTGGGGACCCCACTACGCAGCTGGGGGTGGCAGCTTCTGGTCCTCTCTCGCTTCCCCACACTCAGGGGGACTTGAGTTGGGCTGTGGTGTCTGCGGTCAGGCAGAGCAGCTCTGGAAGACTCGGAGCTTCAGGAGCTGGGCTAGGTGGAAGGCAGCACAACCCCCTTTGTCAACTGGCCTCTGAAGCCCCCCCAAACTCAGCTCCTTAATTTCAAGTTGAGTCGACAGTGCGAAATGTCAAAGCTGTGTGTCCCCGGTATCGACGGTGATGGAAACAGGGCAGCTTTTCATTAAGCTCCTCAAGGGCAGCATCTGCGGAAACATTTTGATTTCCCCGTAGGGTTTGATAAATAAACAACAGAAAAAACCGTCACAGGGAAACCCCGATGTGAAATGGGGGGGCTCACTGTGGGTCTCACCTGTGTGCTTAGAAGGGACCTAAAATGAGACAACTGCAGGCGCACACAAAGTTACTACGGGGTTTATTTGCAAAAGGAAGGGAAATGAAGAAATGGACAATTTGGGGGAAAAAGCAAGAGAGAAATTGGGGGATGCTCCTACCAGTTCCTCTGAGCTGGGACCCCAAAAGCACCTGGCAGCGGGCAGAAAACCAAGAGCCCCCCAAGGCCCACGTGTCTGGGTACAGACCAAGCCTGGCAGCTGACTGCACCCCACCACCCTGCCCTAGCGGTGATGGCGCTGTGGGATCTGAGGTCTTCAGTGTCTTGGGTCTCTCCGGTCTGCAGTGGGGTGGGGTCCGTAGCCCTATCCATGGAGTTTGCTCAGGACGCCCTGTCTCCCCAAAACCAGAGGCAACGGAAGAAGAGACACGAGTATGGGCGATGACATGGGACACATTTGCTGAAAAGCCCGTGACTGTGTCGTCTCGGCAGATCGAAAGGGTCCCATACACCTGGGAAGTGGGGTGAGGGGCCCTAGCCCGTTCCTTCTGAAGGAAATTCACTGAGAAGCTGCGCCTTGGAAGCCTCATTTCTTTTGAACACTCTGGAACGTGTGAGTCTCCAACAGACTCTGGAAAAATATCAAGTGCAAGTTCTGCTCCCTCTGCTACAGGGCAGGGAGAGGGCCCCCCAGAACCCCCAAACCTGCCTGCTGTAAGTAGGTTCTGCCAGCGGCAGCATCAACACAAAACATACAGGCCGAAAGTGGAAAAGAGGCTTTAATACAATTAGTGTATAATGCAGAACAGACAGAGAATATAGTTTCTAAACGAAGCACCCCGAGTTACCCGTCCCCTCGTGGGCAAAAGTCCACCCAAATGGGATTGGCCCAAGGCAAGTCCCAAAAGTTGCCCCAAGTCTAAAGCCCCTTCAGGGGTGACCCAGAGAAAAGGGTCAGGAGCAGACCAGTCTGGGGGGAAAGGAGCAAAATCAAAATCCAGCTCGGCGTCGCCACCGCCCCTCCCCGGGGTCTCTCCCCACGTCTGTCTCAGCCCGTCCGGCCGGGGCAGCTTCTCCCCGTGTCTCTGCTCCTCGGGCCTCCTCTGGCTCCATCCTCTTTCTCCTCCTCATCTCCTCTTTCTCCAGCTTCTCATCTCTCCTGCTCAGCTCCACCCGCCCTCGGGCAGGGCAGGGAACCTGGGGCTCTCCCCTCCCCTGAGAACCCCTCTTACACCTCGGCTGAATTACCAGCTTCAGGGCAGTGCCCGACGGCGGAGCAGAGCGAGGCCACCGCACGGCCTTCCCCGTGCCCAGCGGGAGAGACGGGACCTCGGCCCCCGCGGCTGAGGAGGAGCTGAAGCAGCCCTTGCGTTCACCACAAGCAAACGGAGACCCAGAAATAGGCAGGTCGTGAGGCTACAATGCAGGAGACCCAGCGAGCTGACCAGAGGACCCCCACAAAGCTGGGGTGGAGGGGGAAGAAACTAAGATGTGACCCTGTGGGACTGGCACGGATGTCCACCTTGGGGACCCTCAGGTTTACGCAACAGCATCTTCTCCCGGAGAAAGTCTGGCTCTCCCGCTGCAAGTGGGAGCCTCACGCGTCTCTGCACGCAGCCCCCCGCTTCCCTCTGCGTGTGAGTGCAAACAGGTGGGTCCACTGAGACCCACTGCTGAGGGGGCAGCAGGGAGGCAGGAGGGGTCTGCTGCGCCCTGTGGGAGCTCCCCGGCCGGGGATCGAACTCGGGCACATCACTGACAACCTGAGACTAACCCCTAGGTGCCCAGGAACGCCCCACCTGTCATCTTGCAAGAAGCTGTTCATGTGATGCTTGGGACCTTTTCAAAGGCTTTTCTTAGATATTGAAGGACTTTAGAAACGAGCACAGGTGAGATGAAGCGAGCCGCAAGCAGCAAAGTGTGAGCCCACGGACTTACAGGATTCCCCTCTGTGCACGAGAGAGCAACATGGGAGCACAGGTGCCTTCCGATATTAAAGTCGCGCTGCGATGGAAGACGCAAGGAGGTTTGATTTCTTCTGGCTATTCAGGTGAAAGTGCCAGAGGTGTCATTTGTGTAGGGTGCACAGATCTGCCAAAAATCCCCACGGATGTCTCCTTTGGCAAGAGGTTGAATCCGTGGGGGCAGCTCTGCAGATAGGGGGGACGCTGCTTTTCAGAAAGGCATTGAGATGGAAACTTCTGTAAAGGTCTCTCGGGAAGCCCTAATCCCCTTGTCTCTATTCAGGGGAGAAGGAAGAACTTTATCTGTGCCTCAGCTGGGAAAGCCCCTACTGACCTTCTTCTTCTCCCCGCTGCCATCGTTTTTTGGGGAGTTCTTTAAGACGCATTGAGGCAAGCAGGTGAATTTGTCCTGCTGGGTCTCTCCATGGATGCAGGGTCTCGCCGTGTTCATTAAACTTCTTTTTTTGCCTTTTTCCTTATCCACCCACCTGATGATTATCCACCCATCCGTTTGATCTTAGCCAGCCTCGTAGAACCCAGAGGGGCAGGGATAATTTCCAGAGGAGTGGATCCGAAAACTGTGGTCCACATTCCATATCACTCATCTATAAGAAAAGATGAAATGGGCCCCAGAAATTTGGATTTAAGCTCTGGTTCAGCTCTGGGGGACCTTTGGGTCTTTGTTATGGGAAATATCCCATATAGGAGTGAAATCCTCCAGTATTTGTCTTTTGTCTTTGAAGTCCAGATTTCTAAAGTCCAGATTTCTAAAGGCAGGGGAAGGCAAGGGCTATGAGGGGAAGAGTTATTGCCAAACATAAGGACAAGGACTGTTTGGAGGTGATGACAGTAAAGCAGGAGGAAAATCTTCAAGGGATTCGTGACAGAGGCCAGAGGTGTGGGGGAGAGAGGACTCCCCAGAGACAGAGTGGGGAGCAGAAGCCATGGAGGCCCCTGAGTTCATCTTTTTCATAGCTGCATACTATTCCATTGTGTATACAGACCACGTCTTTTTAAAAAAGATTTATTTATTTACTTTTGCATAGATGAGCTGGGGTGCAGGCTAGAAGTGTGGAGGTGAGAGGACTCCCCAGAGACAGAGTGGGGAGCAGAACAGGCGGATCCACTGAAACCCACTGCTGAGGGGAGCAGCGGGGAGGCAGGAGGGGTCTGCTGCGCCCTGTGGGAAGCTCCCTGGCCGGGGATCGAACTCGTGCTGCAGTGGTTGCCGACAGCTTCATAGTGCTGAGTTTAACCCGTTGTGCCACCAGGGAGGCCCCCAAAACAAAAAAAAAAAATTGACTTATTATAAGACCACTTGTAGCATCTCCAATGTATGTGTCAGCACATTTATTCAACAGGCTTGTATCTTCACTGGTGGTATAAAATCGTCTGGAAATATACCAAGTTTTATGACTTAAAAGTTAATTTGGGGGCAAGAAATAGATCAACCTAACAAAATAATCGAGTAAACAACAGTTAATTAGAGAAAGAACAAAAACTAATTTAAAACCACTAACCCACTTCAGCCCTTCAAAACCCAGGAGATTTTTCAAGAAACAAAGGAGTTTTGCCCTGAAGGGTATTTTATGGGATAGATGTTTTCCAAGTCCTTTTTCTCTGTTGCCCTATGTTAATGAAAAAATGAGGTTTAGCCTTAAAGCTTGAGTTTCTCATGAAAAATCTCAACAATTAACCCCTGGGGACTCCTCACATCGAGACTTCTACGAACAGAACATGGAATTACATATTCAAACAGCGCAACCACTAATTATTTTAATTGTTTATATTGACCGTGCTTTTCCCAGAAAAATATGCTCCCGTAAAAAGCCCAGAATAATCCTCCCTTGACGCGAGAAGACTCAATTAGATGCAATTTGCTCAATCAGGAATGATAAGCAGAATATAATTTGCCTTAGGGGGAAAAAAAAGAAAATGTGATTGTGGACACCGGTGACGTTGTGAAACTTCACCTGGAATTATGTCTCCAGCAAGAGTCAAATTGTTTTCTTGATCGAGGGCGACGTCTTGGGCAGAATCGAGGGCGCAGTCCTGCCGAGGGACAGCAAGCTCTGCCTTCCGCAAGGTTCTCACAAAGTGGGATCTTCCTTTCAGTTCTCTTAGGGAGCAAGGGGACCTCTTCAAAAGTCTTCTCAACCCACGGTCTACGCGCTGTTATGACAGAAAGTAAGAGCCGTCGTCACAGCCACCAGGCATGAGAAGAACGAGGGTCCCGCAGAAAACCGCAGGAAAAAATTGGTGTCTGCAAAATGAATCACCCGTTCTCCAAAAGTATTTATCATGGGCCGCGCCTGGAGGAGAGGAATTAGTGTGTGTGATGGAGTTGGCGGGTTATGACGTGGCTGCTTCCTCTGAAGTCACGTAGGAGGCCTTGGAGAAACCATCTGACTTGGAAGCAGATGTTGCATAGGGGCTGAGTCTTTGCGCATAACAGGGTCAGCTAGGCTAGGAAGCCACTGCAGAGCCAGACTGGGGGGTGCGTCCTCTCGGGAATCCTGTGGTGCGTGGAGAAATTAAAAGTGAGTGATTCGCAGATGACACCTTTGTCTGGTCACGAGTGCTTGGGGTCAAGGATCGATGACACATCGGGGAATAAAATTCTGATCTAGATATCTGAGGTGAGCAGAGCTTTTACAGGGACTTATTAATATCACTAACGCTTGCAGTCAAGTGTTAAAAAGACACATTTCAAGAAATCAACCATTAGCACGCTTCACCGGTTGGAAAACAGGGGAAATGCACATCTATGCGAATCATACGGGCTGCACCGCCATTCAGTTTCCGGGTATTTACACGCACACAGAGGTGTGCCCCTGAGTTCACAGCATTGTGATTCGAAACAGCGAAACGTTGTTTTAAACTGGAAACAAGCCGTAAGTTCCCCAGTGTTCAAGGGGTGCCTGCATTCTGCCCTCCAGTGAATAGTATTTATCAGCCAGAAATGAACAAGCATCAGTAAATTGACACCACAGATGAATCTCGACAAACAGGTGAGAAAAGTCAGGTATAAATGAGCACCTACGTGTGTGCGAGATTCTAAAAACTATGAAGCTAGAAAATGGGGTGGTCTGTGATTGCCCGGACCTGGGAGTGATGCCGGAAGATGGACAATGAAGACGCAGGTACGAGTTGGTGCTCACACTGTTGTGTGTTGAGAACAAATGACACCAAATAACACTACTGACAGAACTCAGGAGTTTAATCTCCTGTCTATGTATCTACCCAGGTCTATCCACTCATCTGTTTATCTATCTGTCATCAATCATCTATCCATCCATCCATTCATCCATCATATATCGATTAATGTCTTTATCCATCTATCTG
>PVIJ01015502.1:0-36275 GCA_004024925.1 Scalopus aquaticus
GGAGAAGCCCAAACAACCAATCCGTACAAAGGTCAATCCCTGCTGGCCAATGGCGGTAAATGTCAGCCCCAGCGCCCAATCCGTGCGCTGTCCACGTGCACACCGTGCTGCACAAGCTGAGGCACGAGGTGTCCATGCCCTCAGCAGCTGCCGGGTGGGGATTTCCGCGGCTGGGTGGTGCGGCCCGGGCGCGCTCCCGACATATGTGACTATTGGTTATTTGGGTTTCCTCTTCTGTGAATTTCCTTTTCCTTGTTTATGCATATTATATGATAGAAATTTTGCCTTTCCCTTAGTTATTTGTAGGAGTTACATTTGGGTAAATGTCTATTCAAGCCCTTTGCTTATTTTTAAAGTTGGGCTGTCTTTTGATTGTTTAGTTGTAAAAGTTCATTATATATAGTGGACACTAGTACTTTATTAGCTATGTCTGCAAATATTTTCTCCCATTCTCAAAGTTTTATTTTTACTTTCTTGAATAATGAGTCTTAGCTAGTTATCTATGCTCCTTTATGACTTTGCTTTAAATTTTAACATCAAATTAATTAATTATTTCCTTAACTTTTTTTTCATTTTTAGTTGATATAATCCACATAACATAAAATTTTTCCTCTCAAAATATATACAATTGGTGGTTTTTGCAACAATCCCCACTATTTAGTTCCAGGACATTTCATTATCTCAAAAAGAAATCCCATATCCATCAGCAATTGCTCCCTAATTTGCCCACACCCTAGCCCTTGGCAACCACTAATCTATTCTTCTTTCTGTGTATTTACCTATTCTGGATGTTTCCTATAAGTGGATTCATACAATATGTGACCTTTTGTGACTAGACTTCTTTTCCTTCATTTCTTTTTTTTTTTTAAGATTTATTTATTTATGCATACAAGCTGGGGTACAGGCCAGAGGCGTGGGGCGGCGAGAGGGTTCACCAGAGACAGGGTGGGGAGTAGAACAAGCACATGGAAGGAAATATACTGCTGAGGGGAGCAGCGGGTGAGGCAGGAGAGGTCTGCCACACCATGTGGGAATCTCCCCAGCCTGGTGTCAAACTCGTGTCGCCACTGCTGACAACTCCACAGCGCAGCACTTAACCTCTGAGCCACCAGGGAGGCCCTCCTTCACTTCTTTTAATGACTGAACAACATTCATTTGTATAGATACTCAACATTTTGTTTATCTATTCATCAATTAATGGAAATTCAGATTCTTTCCACTTTGGGGCTATTATAAATATTGCTACTATGAACATTCATGTCAAAGTTTTGGGGTGGACGTGTTTTCAATTATCTTGGGTATGGGCCAAGGAATAAAATTACTGGGTCATATGAAAACTCTGTTTCAGGAACTGCCAGACTCTTTTCCAAAGGGGTTATACCATTTTACATTCTTACTAGCCATGTATGAGGGTTCCATTTTCCCATATACTCCCCAACCTTTCATTGTTCATCTTTTTTATTATAACCATCCCAGTGGGTGTGAAGTGTATGTATCTCATTGTGCCTTTCACTTGCATTTTCCTGATACCTAATGATAATTGAGTGTCTTTTCACATGCTTATTGTTCATTCACATATCTTTTTGGGCAAATGTCTATTCAAGTCCTTTGCTTATTTGTAAAATTGAGCTGTCTTTTGATTGTTTAGTTGTATAAGTTCATTTTATATAGTGGACACTAGTATTTTATTAGCTATGTCTGCAAGTATTTTCTCCCATTCTCAAAGTTTTATTTTTACTTCCTTGATAGTGTCCTTTGAAGACAAATGTTTTTAATTTAGATGAAGCTCAATTACTCTACTTGTTTCTTTTGTTACTTGTGCTTTTGATGTCATATCTAAGAAACCATTGTCTAACCTAAGGTGATTAAAATTTACAATTTCTTTTTTCTTCTGAAAAAGCTGTTTAGGCCTTTGATGCATATTTTAGTAAACTTTTTTGTATGGCGTGAGGTACAGATCTAGTCTCATTCTTTTGCACATAGTTATCTAGTTGTTTTATCATACAGGTTTTATTTTGTAAGTACTTTAAGAAACTCTTCTGTATCCTGACATAATATCTACCTATAATTTTCCCAAAATGGTTGAAATTTTTTGGTTTTACTTTTAGGAGTTAATCCACATAAATTTGATTTTGTAGTTAGTGTAAATTGGGATTCAATTTTCTTTTTTCTGTGTAACTGTCATTTGACCCAGTCGAATGATCTGTAATGCCATTTCTGTCAAATAACAAACTATCATAGGTGGCTGGATAAGTTTCTGGAATCTCTATACTGTCCTACCATTCTGCTTGTCGGACCTATAAATTAGCATGGCTTTAAAAGTCATTGCATTTAAAAAATTGCAACAATTTTTCTCATCTCTAGTTTTTTTTTGCTTTTTTAGAATTATGCCTTATCTTTTCCCACAGCTTTCTGTTGTTTCTTTGTGATTTCTATTCTTTCATTTGTCTAGAAGCAATTGACATATAGAATATATAGTCTCATTTAGATTACTGCATGATGTCCCATTTGGGAACCGTTCATCTCTTGTTTGTTATAGCTGATTCTTTCTTGAAAAGGTTCCTATCTTTCTTCTGTAAGGTCATCCTATATTGGAGTTCCTTTATTGGGGAGTCTGTGGGTGACAAGAGCATATTAGCAGAGCAGCTTTCATTTACCCCTGCTAGGTTCCATGGGTTTTGCCAATTTTGTGACCTATTTAGAATAAATTATTTGACTTGAAGTCTCCACATCTGAATAGGAAATATTCAAACCCCTCTCCTCATCTTGGTGTTTTGATTTCTACCAGACAACTCCTCCATATTCTCTTACATGGAGCCCAAGTATATGCCAAAATCATATCCACTTCCCTGTCTAATTCTTTTTTGATGGATAAGGCACCTTTAAAGACTTCCCACTTTATCAAGGGTTAGTATTAACCCTTCTTTTGGAATACATAATCACAAAAATTGCAAATAGCCTTTACACTGCAATATAGTGAATGTGTACAGACATCAAGCTGAACAGACTACTACATTAAAGCAATACATTTATTTATGATAAAGTCTTAGAATGTTACTGTACTTTCAAACTTGATTAAAGGAGAAAGAGCAGGATGTAGACCTTCCTCAAAAAAGGGGTTGACGAACAATACAATCTCCTTTAATCTAAAGCAAAAGTGGCCATCATTCTGCCTCCTCACCCTCATAAAGGATTTCACACCACATGAGCTCCCCTGTTCTAAGTAACAATTCGTCCCAGAAAACTGCATAAATTATATGTATCACTTTGTTTAAAACTAGATAACAGTTCGCTAAATTTGGGGGGAATTCTATTTTGCAGTTTGTAACATTGACATCTACTGGCATACATCAGCAAACTTTAAGGAAGATTCTGATCAGTCCTTTTTATTTAATTTTATATATCTAAAAGAGGAATGCTATGTAGCAGGGTTTTTAAAAGCAATTCCATTCATCATTGTTCATCATTACCAAGTGAGTAGCTTTTGGATTTTAACACTTCTATTTCTTTTGAGCAGGATTTAACCTAGTATCATGTGTACTGAACGGATCACAAAAAATTGTTTTGATGTTGCAGGTGCCCATGGCATTTTCAACAAGCCAAAGTATTCCTGAAGTTTCACGTAAGTCAAATAAACCTTACAGGAAAATACATGATGAATCTTTATTAAATTAACTTACAAACCCCTACTTTATCAGAAAGTTGTTGTTATTAAGTGCTTATTCTTTTTTTGAGACAAAGATATTTTATTTTATATATCTTACCAAAAGAGGAACCTCATGAGTAACTTACTCATGATTCTTAATGGGTTCGCCATACACAATTGGCATGAAAAAATACAATAATATACTAAAAATGAGTAAAATGGAAATAATTCCCAGCTACTAAGATGCCTATAACCTAAGTTTCACAAAATTACATTTTGTGAAATGTAATTACTAATAATTATCAGGAACACTAAATTACTTATAATTATCAGCACATTACTAATATTACTAATAACTATCAGTATATTAGGTTTCTGAAGACAAGGAAATTGCTTGACATTAGCCTCCAGGAACAATCATCTCTGACTTTTCAAAGCAAAATCTAATGCCTCACTGCAGGAAATGCCAAGCGCCAGAATTAAGAACCAACGCATGATGGGTATATAAGACACATGACTACTCAGAGAATCTTAGAATAAGTTAAATAATGCTAGTTAGGGAAATTTTTATTTTACACTATTTTACACTATTGTGAGTTTTATTCAATAAAAGTTAATTAATGGAAACCAATCATTTGCCTTCCTGAATTTAAAAAATAGTCGATTTAAGTATATGCTAAAATTGACTTAATGTAGTACAAAATTTATCACATCTTTATAGAAATACATAGATTAGTAGCAAGATAATGGGCAATGAGTAACATTTTCTTCAAGCTATTAAATTACTTTAATGTTCTATAGTACAAGGAAATGTGGATCTAATTTGAGGTTATACTTTTAAGGATTCTTATCTGTTATCTCTCCAGTGAGTTGTTATTTCACAACATTTATAACTCTTAGCAGAAAAATCCTCTCATTTTATATTCTTACAAGGTGGAACCAAAAGTATTTGGGTGTTTCTGACACTAAAAGATTTAATTTTCCTAGCACAACCAAACTATTAGAAGTTTGACTGCTATCCAATATACTGAAGGTCTTTTATGTTTCCTGTTCATTTTGAATGGGGGCAGGGGAAATGAGACTGGATCATCCTTTAAGTCAGCCTCTTAAGAATTGAGGATTTAAGACTAGAGATTGCACAGGTGTGATTTGCCTGACCCAGTGTCCATATTTTAGTGGGTGAAGAATGACCTTAACTCCAGTTCCAAAAACACATGAGACAATCCAGAGATGGGAGGTCTGAAACACGGGGACTCTTATTAAACCAATCAATCAAGACATATTTATAAAGTGCCTAAATGTGTTTAGTGTTATGTTAGGTGAGAAACCATCAAATATGGGAGTAAAGGGGGTTAGTGCTCGAAAGGCAGAGCATGGTAGCATATATTATATAATAATATAAAGATAAGCTTAATCTCAAAGGAGAGAAAGAACTAGCAAGGAGACTACAAATAAAACAAAAATAAGAAATTGAAAAAGAGAATAAGATATGAGAAGCAGGTCAAATAGCATTAATGAATAATTTTTATAGAAAGCGGTTGAAAGGGACAGTTACCCTGGTCTGGAAGAGGAGGGTGGAACTGACGACAAGAGTGAGGCTAAGGTAATCATATAACGCAGAAGCAGGGGACATCAGGACCTGGCCCCGGCTCCTTTGGGAAGGAAGGCGAGGATCTTGCAAAGGTCACACAAAAAACAGACCCCACACTACAACCCACATCTTAGACTCCTTTGCTGCCACTTGCAATTCAATTCCAGTTCAGAGTCTCAAAGCAAAAGGGAGAGGTCATTAAAGCCATGTCCATAAAGAGGAGAAAGGGACTTGAGAACAGAAAGGGAGGACTTGAATAGAGGACACAGTAGCAAAGCATCGTTAGTGAGGCCTGAATTCTCGGGGGTCCAGCCAAGCAGAAGAGGGTGTGCATTTTATTCCCACAGGCCAAATAATTACTTGAGTTTTAAGATGCCCATTTACCTAGGACGCTTGACTTGATGGCATGTGTAGAGGGACCCTTTGCTTTTTTCATAGCACCTACTTTTTTTTTTCGTTCATAAGCACTGAAATACAATTTGAGAAACACTATAGCACACCCGACCTTTTTCAAATCTCCCAGACAAACTCCAAATTCACCCGCTTTCCCCATCTCAGGAGTGTGAAATCTTATTTTCCAGTTCTCTGCTCAAATTTAACAAGCCACCTCCTGCTTAACCTTCTTCTGTGAAACCTGAAAGCACCAGACAATTGTCTGCCCAACCCTTGCTCCTCTGAGCTCCCGACTCTCCCCATCAGGAGTCCACAGACCACAATTTCAAACCTCTGATAACAACGCTTTGCTCCCCAGAGCGTAATGTAAGATGCTAACTTATATCTTGGCACCTTAAATGCAAAAGCACATCCCCATGATCCCCCTCCAAAAAAAAGTTGAGGTGAGCACCTTTCTCACCACTCTCAGACTATGACTTTGAGAGAGAAGTATTTAGACAGCATTTAATTATCTCCAAACTATCAAGGACTGATTGACTGGATCTATGCCGAGACTGGGGTTTTGTGGATCATTTTTTTAGTGCTTTCTGGTGATGATATACTTAGTGAAAACACCACGGCTCTCAATTAGGCAGCTGGGTGACTTATAAATATATATTTATGTTTGAAGCCTAAGTGGCCATTGGCTTCCCTACTGTTTTACTTAGCTAACAAAACAAGTCTATCAAAGTAAGTATTATTCCAAAACCCAACTTCCTGTGCAGAATGCTCCCATGTGCTCCATCAGTCTGGCTCTCTGATGAACTACATCGTTTCTTATAAACTGTCCATGGCCCATAAATTTCCAAGCATAAAGGCTATTACTGTGCTGTGCAAATCTGCTGAGAATTTGGTCCTTTCGAACTCCATTTTACCTGGTTGAAAATGAGACTAGGAGGGAAAGCCTATGTGGAAACTTCCTCCCTTCCCCTCCTCTCAATTCCACTCCCATTTTAACCAGTGAGAATCATTCAATGTGCACAAGATTGGAACAAGAGTTTATTTTGACTAATATTAAGCAGCTTCTGCAGCACATTTGCATTTTCCTTTCTGCCAAGTACTCCCTATCAGAGAAGAGAAATGAGAGATGAGGGCAATTTCCTAATTAATCTAAGAAGTGTGGATTAGAAAACTGAAGGTAGCAAAACCATTCCCCCCCATTAGTTATATAATTCTAGACGGTAGTAGAAGAGGAATCATAAGAGAATGTTTTAGACTCCAGTGAAAGGCTAACTCTAGCTTATATCAATACAAATAAGGCTACTTGACTCTGTAAAATAATCAGACAATGTAAAGTTGCTGTCAGATTCTTCTCTATAAATTAATAATGTTGCCGGGAGTGTCATCACCACCCCTGGCAGCCTCATTTTTGATGTGGGACTCGCAGTTTATGCTGGGTTCACAGACATAATCTAATTCGATCTTCTGTATGGGTACAAAGGATTTTGAAAGGAGAAACGGGCCACTGACACATTGTCCCTGAGATTTCTTGATGACTCATCACTTTCATTCAATGATGAAAGCAGTAATGGTGATACCACTCGTGGGTACACTATGCAGTATAACCTGGACACCAGGATATCACGAAGCCTTTACTACAAAGGAAATGAAACCATTAACTGATGTTTTCCAATGCTAAACAGCTTCAGATTTATCAACCTTAAATCTGCCGGTTTTGAGAGCAAATTCACCCATCTCAGAATTTTTTAAGCAAATAGATAGGACTTCCCCAAAGAAAGGAAGGGTGAGAAGGGACAGATTCAGGGGTGCAGAGGAAGAGGGGGAAGGAGGGAGGGGATACTCTTTTATTTCAGACATGACATTTCCAGGGGTTTTTCCTTGTGCTACAGAAGCGGTCTCACCTTGCCAGCCTCTACTCTAGAATCTGTCTTTTCACCTTCACACTTCCATTCACATCTCATTAAGTAAACAGTGAGATGCTTGTGCTATTGTTAGTCTCTCTGACACAGAATTACAGTTTTGTTGAAGAATTCTTCCTGGCAACATAAGGAAATTGGGGTTGTTTGTGTGATGTACTTAGTGCAAAGTGGGCTAGTAAATTCTGGGGAGAGAAGAGAGGCTTGCTTCCTTAATCATGTTAACACCACTAAAAACTTTTTTTCTCCAGGCAGTTATAATCCTAATGTAAAAGTACTCATCACATAAACTAATTCTATCTGATCTAGAGGGTTGATGATAGAGGAAAACCTGAAAAGAAATACCCTCTCAGAATCTCAGGAGCTGAGTCTGAATATTCCTTTCAGTGAAGTCTTATTAATTACTGTAGAATTTATAATATTATATCATATCTGTAACTACCTTTATTTCTTAAAAAATGTTATTTGCTGTAGTATAATATATAGTCTACATCAATTAGGATTCAGCAGCGCCAGGGTTTTGTTTTTTTTTTTCCAGATGTAATTCTTCTGTTTATATGTAAGATTTTCACTGAAATTCTCTTTCCAGTAAAATATTCAAAATTAATAATATAATTCTTGATAAAATCACAACCATTACATGTTGTTGAGCAATTTTTTTTACATCTTGATAAAAACAATTCCAGGTGTCTGAAATAAGATGTAAAATCTAGCACAGGAAGTTATATTTTATTATTTACCCTGGAATTTCTTCACTTAAAGTGCTTATTATGTTGTATAAGATGAGGTTATTCTCTCGTGCAAGTTTTCTTTAGAAAGATCATAAAATCTCGCTGTGAATATTTAACTGAAGAGTAATAACATAGTGTCAGATACTTACACGGCATAATGGTGTAATACTCTGCATTTTGACATCTGTCCAGACAGATGTTTAAAACTTAAATTCTGCAAGATTTTTTTTTTATTTATACATACAAGCTGGGGTACAGGCCAGAGGTGTGGGGCGGCGAGAGGATCCACCAGAGACAGAGTGGGGAGCAGAACAGGCAGATCAGAAACACACTGCTGAGGGGAGCAGCGGGCAAGGCAAGAGAGGTCTGCCGCGCCATGTGGGATTCTCCCCGGCCGGGCGTCGAACTCGCGTTGCTGCTGCCAACAGCTCCAAAGCGCAGCGCTTAACCACTGTCCCACCGGGGAGGCCCTGCAAGATTTTTTTTTTAAGTTTTATAGAAAAAGATCTGGGAACCATTTTTTTTTTTAATACCAAAACTACTTTGTTAAACTTCACTGTCAATAACTTAATTAATTAAAACAGACAGAAAAAATAGTGGTTGATATAGGCTTCCTAAGAAGAATTTGGTCATATAAAGAAAAAAAATCCTCGGGCCTCCCTGCTGTGGAGCTGTCAGCAGCGGAGGCGTGAGTTCGAAGCTGGCCAGGGAGATTCCCACATGGCGCGGCAGACATCTCCTGCCTTACCCGCTGCTCCCCTCAGCACTGTACTTCCGTCAATCTGCCTGTTCTGTGCCCCACTCTGTCTCTGGTGAACCCTTTTGCAGCCCCATGTCTCTGGTCTGTGCCTCAGCTTGTATGCATAAATAAATAAATAAATCTTTTTTAAAAAATCCTCAAGCAACTTTTCTTACTGACACACCATCATCTATCACCTTGTCTGTTGACATGGCTCACATGAAAATATATATAGTTTCTTATCTTGATGTTTTTTACTTGATTTGCGTCAGTATAGCAAGTGATTTGCTCTTGAAAAGGAATCATTACCCTTCAAAGCAACAATAACCATGTTTTGTTGGGTTGTGTTCAAAAAGTAACCCTGAGTTATCCTTTTCATATTCCGTAATGCCGCTGCTAAATATGAATGTGATATATTTCTTTTTAATTAAAAGTAGTTGCATTGTGGTGTGATTTTTAATAACTTCAGTGTCTTCAGATTTCTACATTTTAGATTCATGTTGAAACTTGTACACCACCACATGCTGATTGCAAAATTCATTAGCGCGTAAATCATGTTTTAGTGATAGTCCTTTAAACAAAGTTGGTTTGATTAGGAAGTGCTTGCTGCTTGGCTTGTTTATTATGAAGGCTTGTCAGGCAGAGCAGTTAAGTTAATCAGTAACCAATAAAAGATTTAAACCTATAGGTATGTCAGTCGATTTATTACTAACAAAGGTTTGCGGCTTCTTAATAAACACTCACGAAAACATGTTGTAATGGTTACTTCAGTAACCTTATTTCCACACTGCAAGCAAAGTTTAAAGGAGATTCCCTAGTTTCATTGAAAACAGAGAAGAACTTAAATTATTTTCTTGCGTTTTATTATCTGACTCTGTGTCTATAGAAGATACTTAACTTGATTTGCTTGGGAATCAATATGCAGTTTGCTATTTCTGTTTTTCTATATGGCTTAGAGTGCTATCAATTCAAATAGAGGAAGTCTTTTCACTTAGCCATGCCTCTTATAAGAGCATAATATTTGTAACTTTCAACAAGGTTAAATGAACTTAAGGTTTTGATATAATAATCTTATTGCATAATTTATGACAAGCATAATTAGGAGCAAATGTCAAACTGATAGGCAAAAGTTTATTTTCTCCACTAGACCATTGTAGAAAATAAGCAAAAAGAGTGAAGCATTATGACTTTAGCAATGGAACTTATGTACAGAATGTGAAACTTTGAAAAGTCTCTGAATCTCAGTCTCCACATCTTGAAAGTAGATGGGGGGTGGGGGGTACTGAAGTAGACCATATCTAAGTTCCATGTAAAAAAGTGAAATTGTATCATCTTATGAATTTGTGAACAATCTATATTTTATAGGGGAATACATTTGCAACTTCAAAGTCAATGCAATGCCCTACATATCTTAGGATGGAGTACTTGGAACTTACAGACCATGGCCCCAAGACATAAGTTAAGAGAAACTATAGGACTGTTGTCTAGAAAATTCAGGTCACTCTAATCTAATGGAACCAAGCAAACATGATTTAAGAACATAATAAACATTCTCAAACTTTTCTGGCTGAATTTTTCACATGATTGCTAAAATTTCTACTTCCTTTTGCCAGAATCTCTAAATATTCTCTCCTTATTTGTCACTATAGACTTTGGGGGTGTGGGGTGAAGTTTGGGGTTTCATTTTTCTGCTCTATTTGTTTTAACTCTTTTAGTCAACAAAGTAGATATATAAAATATTTTATAACTTTTTAAGATAAAATATAATTATAAATGTAGTAACCAGGATACCATAATATTTGGCTATCTTTAAATGAATTACACTTAAGTGGAAAACACATTTCCACAGACCCAGGAACTCAAGTATAAAGTTATACTTCCTAATGCACCTCACACTTATGCCCAAAGTTCAGTCTATCAGGAGAACAGGAATATGTCGTGTCAGTTTGTGCTTGATGTTAAAATAAGAATGAGGGAAGAGGGGAATCCCACATGGAGTAAATTTTGAGTTCTGTTTGATGCAGTATTTATGACAAAAGCATCAAACCCATTCCAAGTCTGTTGTAGTAGCCTTAGAGGAACAAGACCTTAATTTCTTCCAAATCTACCCTTTTATGAATTAAATAGTAAGAAAGGAGAAAATATTGAATATGCTATCAGTGATTTCCAGCTGCTAAAAGTGCTGTAGCCCAAAAATATGTTAAAGGATTTAAAGATCCAAAATATTCAACAGTGATTGCATTTCCATGATACCTTGATAATGTGTATGTTAAATCAAATTCAACTAAATGCTGAGCCAGTAGGCTCAGTTTTGCAGAAATTCCCAGGATATCAAAATGTGCCCAAAGAAAGCCAAGCATATTTTTGGAAAATGTAATTAGAATTACTTGTGTGCATATAATAGAAAAGCCCAAAGTAACAGAGATAAACAAGAGAGGAAAAAGGAAGGGGAGGAGGAAAGTTTCCTTCTCCTGTAAAAATAGAGGTAGGCAGCCCAGGTCAGGTAAAGTGATTCCAAGGGTCATCAATAACACTGATCAACAAATTTTTACAAAAGTCAAGTTACTGAAATAAAATTAGTCATTATTTATCAATTTGTATGTGCTCAACATGAATATGACAGTCAAATTCTAATTTTGGCTGTAGGGTTTTTTTTTTGTAATCTGTAATAAATGTATGTTTACATCACGAAATGCATGCCAGTAGTAATAGGCTTATGGTTAATACCTATAAAAAATCAAGTCGTAGACTACTTCTTAGATTGCTTCACTTGTCTCTTACACAGCTGTTCAGGAATAGAATAGATGGAAGATGGTTTCCATTGTGCCAAAGCACAGCTTTGACTCAGTTTTGAAGAGTCTAGAAATAGTCTCCATTCTTGTGGGTCATGAGTGATTTCTAGGGCATTCATTAGGCCCTCAATATAGGAACAGAATACCAGAGCACTTTCCTTTCTGAAGAAAGATTCCAACTGCTGGTGGTGCTTTCGATATATAGTCATTGTGACATCTTCTTCTAGAAGATTCCATTGTTGGAATCTTGAGCCTAGCAATTCTGCCTTGTTCTTGGATAAGTCCAAATCACAAACCAGGTCATTGAGTTCTTCCTGTGTTAGTCTGTATGGGGTTGATGATGCACCACAGTGAAAATGTGGATCACTGCATGCTGATGGAACAGGAGAAGAACAGGAACAGGAGAAGAACAGGTCGGCTCACCCTTGTCCTCATCAGATGAATCAAGAGAATATTCTGCTGGAGGTTCTGGAATAGGAAGTCCCTCACCATGTGGAACTGGTCTCAAAGCGGATGGAATGTTTGGGTAGACTATTCTTGACTTCTGTTGCTTCATTATTCCACCAGAAAGAGGAGAACCAAGCAGAAGTAACAGTTTTTTTATGTGGTTGCTTGGCTGTCTCCACACATGGGGACTGCAAAAGGCATTGATGGTCTTTTGCCATTTATCCACTGTGAAAGCTGCGTTGTACATGTCGCACAGCATATATGCGGGGCCCAAGGCTTGTCTTGGTCACCAACTTTGCATCCCAAGTAAAGATGATAAGGCTTCTTCACTTGAGAAGGGATACTTTTCTTCTGGTTGGCAAATGTCACTTCCCCACAAATAGAGCAGAAATTGGCCACATATGAATGCACTTTCGAGGCACTACTGTTCTGTACTGTGCCTAAATGGATAAAATCATAACAGTTCTATGGAACAGTAGCTTAATCTGTCTCACAGGTTATATTATATTTTCAATGCTCAACCTTTCCGACAGGGCTTTCTATAGTGCACTGCTGAGGTCAGCTTACTTCAGCAGCCACCTGGCAGTAGTATTGCATTGCATCAGAAAATGATGCAATCAACTCTGGATGATGTGTGCATGATGGTATTATGCAATGTGATGCAATAGTACATCATTCTAGGCTGATTTAAGATGTTGTTGCAGTCTTACTGGATACATTTACACGGTGAAAAATATAAAATGAATTATGTGAAATACCTTCAAAATGAGAGCTAATAAAACATTTTCATGGTTATAAATTCATGTTCAGCACACCAAGATAGTACAGATTAGGGCCTTTTTAAGTCAGTAACAATCTCACTGTTGACCAGTGTAATCCAGGCTCCTATCCTATTGTCCTATCATTCCTACCATGAGGTTTCTATTATCAAGGTCAACTCTTGGTTCATGATAGCTGCCAGAACTTTAGTTATCACCTCCTACTTGATGTCTAACAAAGCAGGAATAACAGAGAGGCAAAAGAGATTTCTCCTAGCTGAGACAACTCTGTTTAAGCAGTTTTCCCAGGACCCCACTAAGTACTTCTGCTTTTTGCTCAGAGCTCAGTTTCATGGTCACACTTAGCTGCAAGAGAGTCTGAGAACTATCTCTAATGGTGGATGACAACAGCCTCACTAAAGTCCAAGTTTTCTTTAAGGAGGAAGGGGAAATGGATACTGTCGTAGACAAGAATTGGCCTCTGCTATAGTAATGCATAAATGACTAGGGTACAAGATACTTCTTTTAAAGAATATTCCAAGCATATTTTTTCTTGAAAAGGAGGAATATTTCTGCTATTGAAGTCTTTCTTTAATTCCAAATTGTGGAACACAGGTGGTGATGGTTGAAATGCTATCAGTCTTAGGGCCTGGACTTCATTAGAGTCATAAAAAACAACTTCCAAGGAGGAAAAGAAAATGTCCAATAATTGCCAACTCTTTCAAGTCACTGGAGATGTTATAGGGGTGAAAATTGGGGTATGGCAGCACCAGGCACCTAGAAAATTTGTTGGCATCTCTGTTAACACAGGAAGTGGCATAGAGGAATGAGAAGACTTAGGGCTTTGATATCACATAGACTTGATTTGGAGCAGAAAGCCTGCATTAATTCTCAGCCTCTCTGATCCTCAGTTTCTTTACCCCCAAAATAAGGGAATAAATATGTCTCAGAGGGTTTTGTAACTTTTAAGTAGGAATTCCATAAAGCACATATGTTCAATAAAAGGTTACTACTTGGACTATTATCTTGCACATTTTAAAGCTCTGATTTAGAATAAAGTAAGTGATAAAATGCACCTGAGATTGAGAGGAGACTTTGTTTATCTGGTCAGTGTATTTCTCACCTTCCCATATCTTTTCTCCTGTACTCTTAAATACGTCTGTTTCTAACCCACATTTTTAATTCCATCTTACCACAACTTACGACTCTCAGCTGAATCCACTTAATGGAATCAACTTAATAATATTGTGTATACCCATGAGATACTATTTATGAAAAGTTCATGGTCTAAAAGAGTCATGATAGGAGACAGGAGATGTTAATAATTCAGAGCTTGGATTCTGCCACTGAACTTGAAACACCAGCACTCGTACTCGGGCAAGAGTCTTTAACCTCTTGAGGTCTCAGTTTTCTCATCTGTAAATAGGAAGTAATTTCTCTTTCACATGCAATGAATGGAAAGCACTGAGAACAAAGTCTGGTGATCAATGATGAATGAATGAAAGGTGGTAATTATTAGGATTTTAGAAGAAACAGAAGGGAAGAGGAGGCACACTCATTGGTGGCTTTCTCTATGCTAGACAGTATAATTTACATAAAAGTTACACATAGCTTTTATTTCTGCACTGATTCTACAAATCATCAACCTTTCTTCACAGATGAGGAAATTGATAGTTGGAATGACAATGGGACTTCCCCAAGATGAAGAACGAATTAATAAGTGTGACATTATTTGGTCCCAAGTCTCTATGTCCAAAGGTTCTCCACTCATTCTCCAGGAAGAAGATGGCATAGCAATTTCTTCTTTTTTAAAATTTTTGTGTAGAAAAATTGAGGTGTAGGGCAGAGGTAGGTATGGGGTGTAAGAGGATTCACCAGAGACAGAGTAGGGGGCAGAACCAGCCTGTTTACGGAAACACACTGCTAAGGTGAGCAGAGGGCAAGACAGGAGAGGTCTGCGACACCATATGTGGGTTAGCACCCTGGCCATAGAGGTGATTGTGCTGAGACTTAATCCCTAGGCCACCAGGGAGCTCCCTAATTCAACATCTTAGTACACCAAAGAGGCAGAGAAAAATTTAAGACATGGGCTACAATGATTACTTTCAGAACTGAACTGATCTCAACAAGAATGTTTCCAGCTTTCGATGTAAGTAAGTCTTCTTTAAATACAGGGTTGACCATCCAATATATTTTTAATGTCAAAAAGGCTTTGTTACAATGGAATTTTAAAAAACCTACTGTCAATGTAGGTTTAGATTTTTTTGAGTGCTTTATTGTGCCCCCAAATTAAAATGTCCTTATAGAACTGCCATTCAAATATTACACATGGATCTGAAACAGTTAAGTACAGTGCACATTATTTTTTAATGATACCTCTCATGTAAGAAACATATGTATTTATAGATCTTCTGGTAATTCTCTACATTAATTCCTTGACCTCAAACTGACCGGAGAAGGTCAACAGTTCCTGTAATGTCCCTGAATGGTACATTTTCATCTCTAACTTAGCTGAAAAGTATATAAAACTCAGGCAGTTAGAAAGCACCCAAATAGCTATACAGCTGTGATGACCCCAAAATGCAAGTTAATCCCTCTAAGGTCAATTGTAATTTACGTTCAATTAACTGGCTCAAAAAACCTGTTTTAGACAGAAGCCAGAAATTAGGAAACCCGTTGCTTGCCTTTTTTGTAGGAAATGTTTTCTGTGAAAGCCACCTTCGGGGCCCCAAAAAGAAGCTATCAGCTACCCTTCCCCCTAACAGAGTGCACTTAATTCTCTTCAGAATTCCTGGCTGGCCACATTAACTCACTTCGGGAATACATGGGGAACTTCGAGGACTGGGATGGAGAGTGGATTGTTTCTATCGTTATTAATACTGCGCATGTGGACGGGATGGCGTGAGTCCGCTCTCCATTGCAGCATGGAAGGTGCCAAGCTCAGCCTCCTTTTGGATAAATCAAAAAGACACAGGGGCAGTGGGAGCAACTCCACTAACTAAATTTGAGAAATTTGAGCAGCAACACAAAATAATATAGTAATGAAGCAGAGCCCATTAGTTCACTCTGATAGAAATTATTAATTAATGAAATGAAAATCTCTTCTTTAACAATTGAAAGTCAACTAGTCAATATCTTAAAAAGATAGAATTAGAAGATCATCAATGGATATGTAAACCTGTGAACAACATTTTGACGCAGAACAGGATTTTAAAATAACGCACTTAAACTATCCCACTCGGCAGACAGCACTTTAATCAAGTGAACAAAAAATAAATGGTTACCATTAACTATTAACTGAGCCAGTAGGATGAGTTTTGCGGACTTTCCTAGGATATTGAAATGTGTCCATAGGCAGCTAAGCATATTTTTGGAAAACAGTGAGAATTACTTGGATAATGTCACCAATACAATAACAAACGATATTAGCTACCAGCCCATATCAGGCCTAAGGACACCTCATCTCTTCCTGCTGAAATGCATGGCCTGAATCCTATCACAGGGAAACGTCAGAGAAGCCCCACGTGAGGGACATTGCACAAAATAGCTATGCTGGATGCTTCAAAAAGGTCAAGGTCAAGAAATACCATGAATGGCTAAAATATTGTCTATTCCAGATTTAAAGAGACTAAATAAAGAGAATTAACAAGCAAAACATTATACACGATCACATATTCAATTTCAGATCAGGAAAAAAATGATATGAAGGACATTTTGGTGGCAATTGATGTTATTGGAATATAGACTATGAATTAAATAACATTGGTCTTAAATTTCCTGAGCTAAATAACTCTTCTGTAGTTATAAGAAAATGTCCTTGTCTTAGAATATATGCACCAGAATATTTACTAGCAATGAGAACAATGTCACCAACTCAATAGCAAGTGGTTCAGAAAAAAATGGTATGAGTTGCATGAACATTAGAGAGAGAGAATCATAAAGCAGAAGTGAAAATGTATACATGAGTGATATTTGGGTTAAGAATTATAGGTGTTCCTTTCACTCTTCTTGCAACCTTTCTCTGAAGTCTAAAGGTTTATCAGATTGATGTTATTTTTTTTTAATTTAAAATTATAAAACTACAGCAAAATAAAGTCATGATTAGAAATACATCTTAAAGCTTTTCACAGTGAGATGATTTGGTATTTGATCTACAATATTTCAAGGGAAAAAAGAGGGAGAGGAAAAGGGAGGGGGAGGAGGAAGAGGAACCAATAAAACGGAAGTAGCAAAATGCTGATCATTCTAATTCTTGAAGTTGGGGGATGGATACATGGAGAGCTGTTGCACCAGTCTCTGCTTTTGTAAATCCAAATTGATGCCCATCCTCCAACTCCCAGTGGTGATTAGGGTCATCTCTCCCCCATCCCCACACAGACATTTCCGTGTGCCCACGCTCTTGATAGTCAAGATAATAAAAATCTGTTTGGTGGGCCTCCCAGGTAGCACAAGGGGTTAAGTCAAAGCACTATGAAGCTATCCAGAGCCACTGCAGCATGAGTTCGATCCCCAACCAGGAAGCTTCCCACATGGCCCAGCAGACCTCTCCTGTCTCACCCGCTGCTCCCCTCAGCAGTGTACTTCAGTAGATCTGCCTTTTCTGCTCCCCACTCTGTCTCTGGTGAATCTTCTCACACACACACCCATGCCTCTGGTCTACACCCCAACACCTGTATGCATAAATAAAAAAATCTTTTAAAAAAAATAGATGGTTTAGAACACTGTCTAGATAGTAATTTGGATTCAAAAGCAGCATTTTATGGGAATTATTTGACATTTAATTGACATTTACACCTATGTCCCATTGCAGAAAGTGAAAACAGTTTCTCATAATTCAGTTTACTGATACAGAGTGACTGAGATTTATATTTCATTATTCTTCTATTCAGAAAAAATATTCCCCAGCACAAGTGGAATCAGAAACTCTAGGAACTGGCCAAACTTTCAGAAAGGGAGCCATAAGGGAAGTGTCTTTCCCAACACAGTTTGGGATGACATCGTCCCACATTGCAGAAGCTTGATGTTAGGCTCTGGAAGATTTCCATCTGAGGTAACAATTACATTTTTGGTTGACTATTAAAAAATCAAGTCTTAGGAAAATTGGTAGAGAAAGAAAAATCACTGCCTAATGTAAGACTGAAAACAAAAAATCAACAACAAGCTTTAAAGGCACTTCCTGAAATATGGTGGAATGCAGATTCTTTCTGGAAACTCTAATCAAACAAGAAATCCTCCCATTTACTGTGCCTGTCATTCCTGAAGGGAGCGCAGTTGCTACTTCATTTAGAGTGGGATAAAGCAACCTCAAAGGGACTTTATGTTAGCAGAAACTGCAGTAATAATAAGATTTAAATCTGTTATCCCATTTTATGAAGCACCCAGAGACATTCACTAAGTTTCATTTTCATAAACACCTGTGGGTGAAAGTGAAAACCTATTAAGGTAAAATAAGCTGGGAAGATGGGACTCAGCCCTGTAGTACAGGTGAATAAACTGAGGGTCTCTGTGATTAGCTTCACTGAAGTCACACGATAAGTAATTGAGAATGCAAGGATTGGTTCATACAGTCTCCCAACCCCCAGTTTCTCATCTAACTCCCAAAAACAAGTCCAGGAAAATTCATGAAGGCAAACATTTAAAGAATATCTTGCTGCGCACAGAGATTCAATACATTACCCACCATTGTTTCTAAAGCAGCCATTCCAAATCAGGATAGATTGTTCTAAATCAGCCACTACACATAGATTCACAAAACGTCTGATGTGCTTTTGGTCTATTGTAACATTTTCTGTAGAATCTGATATCAACGTATTATTCACTGAAACATACAACTTGATGCCATGGAGATTCTCCTGTCAACATCATGTGCCTAGGAGGATTTTAGAAAATCATTTTTAATTAAAAGTGCCAAACATTAGAATCAACCTGAGATATTCTAAATACTAAAGAGAATTAACCAGATAGGATGACTGGCCTGAATTTCACAGTAATGAAGGGAATGAAATCATTGACTTAACCTTTGTGCTCATGTGCAGGTTTAATTCCTACTAAACATAATGAAAATGCTGCCTGCAGACTTCATAACTAAACTTCATTTAAAAAATGCAGTATTGTCATTTGAAACATACTGTACTTTAAAAATGACTCCAATAGAGTTTGTGCAAATATGAGATGGGCTATGAGGGGAATGAGGGGCAGGAAAGCCCAGGAGCAGAGAACAGTGAAGTCACCTCCCACAAAAGTACTGAAGAGTTTGTAAGGATTTGATAAGCAAAGCTAAAGTAAATGCAGGTTTCTCCTAGTGATATCGGGCAAATGAGGAGCTCCATGCTGGGCGCCAAAACTGATAGAGGGCAAATGGGGCTTCAAAGTTTGGCCAAAGCCAGTGCCCAGATTGCTTACTGGTCATATGTTGGTTCTGCACCCAGGCGCACAATTGCAAGGCTGCTCAGACTTAAGGAACAATAACAATGGGATTTATTTAACAAACAGAGAAAAACAAAGAATTACTAAAGTCAACATATGGCCATTTACCTTACTTAAAGCAATGTACAGTCCTTTAATTTCCAGAAAAGTAACAAAGGTGGCGTCTTCCCGCCACTGCTGATGTGGAGCTCCTCTTCCAAACAATAGGCCACGTTTCCACAATGGTGTCTTCCTGCTTCTGCAGAAGCCCAACAGCCAGAGAGTAGGCCAGGTTCCAACTCACAAGGACGACACAGAACACAACTGGAGATGCTCCCGAAACTGCCATGGTGCCCCAGCACAGCACCAGGCCAACAACACTGCAAACAGCAACTACAGCAGCCTGATGGCCCAACAGACTGCACTCACGCATTTTAGGAAGGCACCCGCTTTGGGCCTCTGCCTTCTTCCTTTGGCTGCAGTAAAGACAAAAGTGGGAGCAGTTTCTGTCGCTCGACTACTTGCAAAGTCTCCAAAGTCACTGGCCCCAAAGTCACTGAGGATTCAAAAACGTTTCCTTTTCCCATATCTTGGCGACTGCTTCCTCTATTCCTTCAGCATGACGACTGCCTCTTTCATTCCTACATTATGGCGACTGAATTCCCCTTCTCCTTCAGTCCCTTTTATTTCTCATCAGACTCTCCACCCCAAACTGCAAACTTAGCATTTTCCCTGGGGCTAGTCATTCCCATCAGCAAACCCCCTCCAGGGGGCAACACCTTTACTGGACTTAGGACTCAGCCCGGTTACATTAGCAGATATCTCCTGGGTTTGTTGTTCTATTTTTAAAAAATGTTGGGTCTACAATTTCTCAGATCGTTGAGGGAACCAAAAGCTAAATTTCCCTGTAAAATTGTGCTTGGGCAGCCATGGCAAAAGACCACAGACTGTGGGACTTAAAGAACAAAAAAAAATTTTTTTTCTCATGGTGGTTTGAAGTTCCAAAATTAAGTGATTAGCAAGTTTGATTCCTTCTCTCCTAGGGTTGCAGAGGGCTCTTCTCCCTCTGCATCATCACGAGGTCCTTCCTCTGTGCCTGAGTTCCCTAGTGACTCTTTCAGGTCGCTAGGGCCCACCCTCAGGACCTCATTTAATGTGAATGACACCTTTAAAGACAACCTGGCTCTTACACAGTCACATTCTAGGCTACAGGGGGTTCCAGCTTTAACATATGAGTGGGGGGTGGGGAGGGGAGGGATGGGAGCACAAACCAGCCTGGGACACTCCTGTTGTCTGCAGCCATAACACTCATATTTCCTGGTCATTGTTCTTGGTAGTTACAAGAGAAATTGGGAGTTGAGAAATCCGGTCAGCCAATCCTCCCATTCCTAATTGCTGTCTCTTTATGAAGACTAGTGAGCCAAACTGCATCAAGTTTCAGATGAGATTTGAGTAATTTCCCTGAGTTTCAAGTTTTCACCAAATTCATATAGTTTGGATTCTCTCCATACACTATTTCTGTTACACACTGTTAAGTTTAGAGGCACTGGTTTATTCTAATTATAGGACAAAAACTACAAAAAAATTGTCTCTTTACTCATTTGGGAGCTATTCCATTCTATATGTCCCCCCAAAAAATAAAAAAATAAAGGCAACACTCTAGCTATTATTTGAATCTATTCTACTTGTTGGAGCTCATTTTCCCCCACTTGACCTGATAGCAGCTAGACAATCAGATATTTGCCTTTTTCTTTATTTAACTGACAACAGGTGAAACTACTAAGAGGTATAAAAGTATATAATTTATTCAACGAAGAAGGCAAACTATTGGCCTCCCTGGTGGCGCAACGGGTTAAGCCTTAACACTGTGAAGCTATCCAGAGCCACTGCAGCACGAGTTCGATAACTGGCCAGGGAAATTCCCATATGGCACAGCAGACCTCTCCTGCTTCACCCGCTGCTCCCCTCGGCAGTGCACTTCAGTCGATCTGCCTGTTCTGCTCCCCACTCTGTCTCTGGTGAATCCTCTCACCACTCCACACCTCTGGCCTTCACCCCAGCTTGTATGCATAAATAAATAAATCTTTAAAAAAAAAAAAAAAGAAGAAGGCAAACTATTGCCATGAAATGCCTTGCACAGAACATGTGGCCAGAGCCTACAGCTAGAAATAAAGAGCTGATGTTGGGTTAGGACCTTCAAGTCTCACCTGCTGCTGCTGCTGCTTTTAAGATTTTATTTTTTTTTTTTCGTAGAAGAACTGGGGTGCAGGCCAGAGGTATGCGGGAGTAAGGAAGGGGTGAGAGGATACACCAGAGACAGAATGGGAAGCAGACTAGGCAGATCTACTGAAATACACTCCTGAGGGGAGCAGCGTGAGACAGGAGAGGTCTGCTGTGCCATATGTGGGTTGGCTCCCTGGCTGGTGATTGAACTTGGGCCTTCACGTCGATAGCACTGAGACTTAACTCCTAGGCTACCAGGGAGGCCCAAGGCCCAGCTTCTTATCTCAAGCCACTATTCAATGACCACAGCTTTCAGTTACTCTCCTAGAGACAGGATATATTATGAATGATGTCTATATCTCAGCGATGCTGCGAGGTGTTGTGAAATGTGACTCTGCCATTTGTCAATTATGTCAACATGAAAAAAGAGTGACTCTGTACACCAGGGACGGCACGATCTTCCACCAGCAGACTGTTCTAGTAATCTTGCTCCCAAGTTTCATCTGGTTTTCCTCATATGAGCGCTCTGATACTACATATTTTGGATTGGAAAAAAAGTTCTCCAAACACACATCTGGATGAGTCAACTCACTCTCTCGTAGAAAAGCAACTCAAAATGTTTCAGTGATACTGAAGATCACCCGGCTGTGCGTGAAGGGCTTTCTTTCCCTCTAAGCCTCTGACACAGGCCACCGCCCTCTGCATTTCAGCCAGCTCCCTTTCCCATTTCCCACGATGCTAGCAACACTTAGGCTAACCATCAAGCTTTTCCTCTTTCCTCAACCCTTAGGGTGACCAATATTGCTGGTTTGTCCAGGAATGAGGGAGTTCCTGGGTTGCAGACTTTTTAGTGCAAAACTTGCTTACCCTCCTTCTTCCTCACTCATCATGAAATGATATCACTACCCATATCCCAAAATAAAATGAAGGTGAGCCGGTGTGAACATTTCCCAAATTCTCCCTCCAATACCCTCATCTGGACATATACCGTATCCTTTACTTGCTTTCAGTCTTGGAAGCTAAAGTAGCCTGCTGCTGAGTCACAGCTCAGTTCCCCACCTTGATGGTGAACCTCTCTACTTAATACCTCTTTCCTGCCATTCCAACATTTCCTGCTTCCTCATAATGCAAATATATTCTAATCTTTTCCATTTTCAAAACGAAACAAAATCATCGTGTTTCCCTTTATCAATAATCCTACTCCTTGCCTTTCCTTCACCATAGACTTTTTGAGACCCCCACATACCCTACCCCATACCGCCTCCCAACTTTTCATCTACACTCCAGGCCTACACTATCAAGCCTCTACTGATATACAGACTCATGTCCTCATCTTGCCTCTGAGCATCTTCGTCTTGATAACCAACAAGTCTGAAACTCAAAATGTCTCAAAGTTGGGCACCTCTGGTGGCTCAAGGGGGTAAGTCTCAGCCTATGAAGCTATCCAGAGCCAGTGCAGCACAAGTTCCATCCCCGGCCAGGGAGAGTCCCACATGGCGCAGCAGACCTCTCCTGTCTCGCCCACTGCTCCTCTCAGCAGTGTATTTCAGTCAATCTGCCTGTTATGCTCCCCACTCTGTCTCTGGTGAATCCTCTCACCCACCCACCCCCACATCTCTGACCTACACCCTTGTATGCATAAATAAATAAATCTTTTTTTAAAAGTCTCAAAGTTACCATCTTTCTTTAGAACACATCCCCTCTTCTTAAATTACTATTTCAGCAAATAAAATCATAATCTGCCCAAATTGGAAGCCATGTCATCACTTTCATCTTCCCTGTATGCCCCATGCCCCACACTGAGACTAGCCTCTAATCTCCTAAACATTTTCTCTTATTCCTCCTTCTCACCCCTAGTGCCCACTATCATAGCAACAATTTCCTCACTGGTTCCTTAGCTCCCTAGTCTAATCCCACTTCCCTTAAACTAAACTTGGTCTCAGACTGAGCTATTTCAATCATATGGAAGAGAAAATCTTTGATTTAGCCCTCTTCTCAGGACTATTGAACAATTTCTAATTTGTTCATGAAAATGACTGGATCAATATCTTCATTGGCTTTGTGGCTGATTCTAATAACAGTATAAATTAACTGAAGGTAGGCAAGTGGGCTGCCTGTGTTTCCTGTGGGAATACCATTTACTGCTGGGCAGCACTGTACCTGTTTGGAGACTAAACCATGTCTCTGTTTTTTGCAGTGTCAGCACCTATGATCTGCATTACCCTGGACTCTGGTTGCTAATAAGTCAAGCTGTTAGAGAAGCCACTGGTTGTTACACATCCTTAGTTGTCATAATTTTCAACTAACATCCTACAATATCTGCCTCCTACCCATTTGCGCTTGTCAAATTGGCAAACGTGGTATTTTCTAAGTAAGCCACTTTGTCTCCCAAATCAGTGTCCTGGCCTGTTACACCCTTCTCTGCCTTTAATATTCTCAAATGAGTGTCCTCAGAAATTAACTTTTCACTTGGAGAAATAAAATAAGACCTGGGAGGGGGGGGTTAATATCTGCTTAGAAGCTGTGTTAATACTGGAACTGCCTGCCTTCAAAACTATTGCTTGCTTGCTCTATATTGCAAGAGGGCTGATCTTAGATCTCCCAGGTTGAGTGTCAGTTGTTTTCTTACTGGTTTTAGACAAACGGAGAAAATGGTAAGAGATGACAGAGAAAAAGATAAGAACACTTCTCCCTCTCCTATCTCCTCCATAGCTCCAGCTCCCACTAGACACGCCTGCTCTGGTTACATCCTCCACGAGGTGACCCCACTGTTCCCTCTCCCCTCCAGGCTAGGGAGGTAATATCTTCGCCACTGCTCAGCCTTGGGTTGCCTGGTTGCAACCTGGTTGGTTTCCAAGACTCTTCTGTCCCTTATGTAAGCCATTCCCTGCATTAAATTCTTCTTCGCCTTGCCTATACTCAGGGCAGCTTGTTTTCTTGCTTGGACTCAGCTATAAAAACATCTCTGGATCTCTACTCCTCCTCACCTTAGCCCATCACAACAGCTTTTGGGGCTCCCTTCCTCACTGGTTTATCCTTGTGTTCCCACAGCCCCGGAGTATACTGCCGTGGACTGGGATTATGGTTTTCCTGACAGCTCCACCACTGATGAGCTCTTGAGGGTAGAGACAGTGTTGTTAACCTTAGCACCTCTATGTCCAGCTCATAGCTCAGTGGACAGGAGGTGCTCAAGATTTTAACATAGGTGCAAAAGGACGTACATGTAATTTTTTAAAAAAGAAATATACAAAGATTTAAGGCACGATCCAAACTAAAATAAGACAGGCTTTGAATGAAAACTAGTAAATCTATGGATTTTTCAAGTTAAGGAAGTATGGGGGTAAGCTGGTGGGAGAGTTTCAATTCTTCTCTAGGAGTATGACACGTTGTTTTTCAGTCTCCTGGGTCCCAGTTCAGTCATTGGTGGAAAAGCCACCTTTTATTTCAGTGAGGCAACTTAATCAATAAAGGTATTAATTACTCTCAGCAAATCCTTTAGAACAATAAGGTGCCAGCATTTTATTTCTGACGGCCAGGCAGGGAAAAGAAAAAAAAAAGCACCTCAGAATTCTGTGAGACCCTTAGAATTTTGAGGACAGAGAAATAGTCCCTTATGAGGCAGGTCTCCTTTGGAAAAAATCTAGAACTCTTTGAGAGAGGGGCTTTATTATTACATTAGTGCAATTTAAAGCAATTCCTTACCACAATCCACAATACAAAGGGATTTAGAATGCAAAAATATATTAATATCAACTAGAAATTAGGGGAAAAGTACATTTAAGATAATTTATATGGTATACTAGAGATGGAATCAGGATTACTAATCAGATCACTCAGAGGTCTCTCACTGCCACCATCATCACAGTTCATTCAAGGATTCTCTTCAACGTGGGCAAAGGTGTGGCTCAACAGTATTGCTCTGTCTGGATTGGCTAATTATAGACATCTCGAATTCAATGTACCATAAAATCCTAACAATTAAACTTCGACATAAAGACATTGCAGCACCCATTCCTCTGGCAATGTTTTTACTGCAGGAAAACCAGAAAACTGGCTTCTAAGCATCTCCTGAAGCCCTGCGGAGGGATGTGCAAAAAGAATTCATTTCTCCTTAATCATAACAGCATATTTCATATGAAAAATGTGCCTACAATTGACTTCCTGCTCTGGTGTGAATCATCCCAGCCGTCCTCTTGGCAAGGTATGGCCCATGTGTTGTGGGAAATACTGCAGGTGCCAGTTGCAACAAAGTCACCATTGTCTTTCTGTGATGAAGTCAGTTTAAACAGCTAAGTGTCCTAAAGTGAATCCAAGTTTGCTTGGTGTCTAGAAGGTCAATTATTAGAGAGTGTCAGACAATTGCGATTGCATTGCTACTAGCCAGGGTGATTTGGTCTTACGCTTAATAATGCAGTGTTAGTTATGGAATAAAGAAAATATAGCAAACATTGACTCAGACACTGTAACACAATGATAGTTCTAAATTGCCATAGTTTATAATATTCCACAAACAACTCTGACCTTGAAAGACACAGAAGTTTTTAAATACAATTCCCAGTCTACTCCAGACTTTTGATTTGGCTTTCAAATTTTATTTGAAACAAGTGGTTATATCTCAAATAATTTTTGTTATGCTGAGATTCCACCCCTTGTAATGATTGTTAGAACAGATTCCTACTTTTTGTGGTGAGGGCAGTCAATATTGAAATAGTTTACATTTTAATTTTTTGCAAACAATTTCCAGAAAATTTATTTTACTTCAAATAAGATTTTAGAGTTATCCCTTTGGATTTTCACATATTTATCTTGTTAGTATTCATCAAAGATGTGTCCTGCTAACAAAATATTCTACTAGTTTTGAAATTCCTCATGTGACAATAAAACAGGCTTTCACTGAAAACAAAAAAAAAACAGCTGATACCATTTTCATGGAAAAGATATTAAAATATATTAAGATAGTAAAATATAAATATATAAAATTATTATATATATAGATGTTTAAGTAAAATGTGATCTATTTTGCTGAAATTTATAAAATAATTCATCACTTCTTTTAAAGTCTTATTTTTTCCTTTAGTGAATATTTTCTCATTTATGGCAAACCTAATTATTTTAAAATGGCAAACACGAATTGAAAAAAAATGTGTTTGAATTTAGTACATTTGAAAAGATTCTCAAGCATTCACTTTATTTACATCTAAGGGTGAATAAGCATATTTCTCTGTTGCAAACTCAGAGAAACTCAACCTCAGTATTTTCTGAAATGGATTTTATTACCCATAAAGTTTTTTAAAAGGCAAAGGCACCAAAGTTTTTTAAAAGGCAAAGATTGTCTAAGTTTTCTTTTTTTAATTTCTACATGGAATTCTAAAAGAACACTTTTCCTACCTAACATATTTCTACCAATCAAGCTGAATGATTTTAAAAATTAACTTCTAAAAGCTTAACTTGATAGTTACAGATGTTTTAATCTTTGGAAGTCATTACATGTTCATTTTCCTTTCAGCATTAATTATACATAATGACCTCCACCTAGCACATACTGTGGAAGAAAACTGTATCTGTTTACATTTCCAATGCTTTTAAAATAAAAATAACTTTAGTAGTTAGCAATAAGGACAGAGTTTTAAACTATTGAAATCTTGGCATTTTGAAGACTTGTCTCTGGTTATTCTAACTAGAAGTTCTAGGGTAAATAAAACTGTTACATAAATTCCTAGAATAATAGCTTAATTACTTATAAACTCTGGAAACAATTAGTTTATCATCCTTTGAAGTGAGTAAGGCAACTTGCCAGGCTGAGAGCAAAATACTTGTCACATTTTCATGTAATGAGCTTAGTTTCTTTTTGTTATTTTAGATTATTTGGAAAAGGAAACTCAGTGGAATACACTTCAATGCTCAGAAGAGTAAAAGTTGAAGCATTCACTTCATAAATGGCCTCTGCAATAACACAATAAAGTACCAAAAATATTGAAGGCTCTGAATATTATAACTTATGTGCTTATAGAAATCACTGAAACAGATATTCTGGTTCAAAAATAAAGTTGTGCTTGAATGACACCAATATTGTAAAAGATTGAAGAGGACAGTCCTACTTCTTAGCCTCATAACAAACCACCAAGTTATAGGAACAACCTCTTCTCTTCGCCTCAGCTGGCTCCCAGCTTTCTTTCCTCGCTTGATCCCCTTTCCCAGGCGATTCCACTTCTTGCTCCCTCCAGGTCTCTACCTCCCCCATACACCTTTCTCCCTCACTCTGCCACCACCAATCGTCCCTCCTATTTCCTCAGAGCCTCTATTTTTCAACACAGTTCACTGTCAAGTTGTCAGCTGTTTGGTTGTTTCTCTTTTTCTCTCTTGACCTAACATAGATCAAAGAAAATTCTGAATATAAGTGGTTCTGGTGAGATTGAAACATCGTATGATTGAATGTTAGCCCAAAATGAAGAAGAAAAAAGACTATGGGAAGAGGGTGCTGACTACCTCTTGCGTGGCAGGCTCGGCTCCCCGAGGTGTCTGTCTACAGCGCAGGTGGGGGGAGGCTCTCTGAGCAGCAGAGTGACTATTACCGCGGCCATTGCGTCAGATGGAGCCAACACCTGAGGCCTCCTGCTCTCTTCCGACCTTGGAGGTCAATGAACAAGGTCAACTGTAATTCCATCACCTGACTAGAGGGTTGTTTACCTGACTCGGGGAGAGAAAGTTAAGGACCAAGAAAGGTGGGCAAGTCCCCAGAGACAGGAGACGCCCCTTGGGATGTGTCCATTTAGTGAGAGGGTGCGTACCAGGTCCGAAGAGCAAACTTTTTGCTCCATTTCGCACATTTCAAAATGATATTAACGTTCTTCCGATATCGCCCCCCTACTGGAAATCATAATTACAACGCACCCTTCCCTTTGTCGGCAAGAATCGCTTTAAGCAGTCCCAACAAATCAACCTACTTTGGGGATGCCTTTTGCATTTGTCATCGCACCTCATCCCTCCCCAGAACTATACGTCAAGCAATAGGGAGTTGAGACATGACACATTAATGTTTTTATCAGGGGACGCTCTCTGCTCCCACAGAAAGGGAGGGAGATGGAGAGGAGGAGAGGGCGACAGAGAACCAGAGGGAAGGAAGCACTCCGCAGCTTCGCGGAAATTCATATTCCGCGTTTGTTCCTCTCTCACCTGAAATAAATCTGCAGGCCTACCCACACAAACCCAGCAGCACTTATTTATTTGCATGTCATGCTTATAATATGGTAGAAAGCAAGACGGATCTTCGAGGAGGGGAGGAGATGAGGCTCACCTTTCAGACTCTGCTCTCTTAAATAAAAAAGAATTGTCCGGCTAGGCGCCTAAGAATTTATCTTGAGTTTGCGGTCATTATCTCTATTATACAGCCCTGGCAATAAATAAATCGGGTAGTTACTATCCAACAATAAAACTGTAGTGTATGGGACACCTTACTATTACTTTCTTAATAATCTGCCGTTTCTTTCACTTTAAATCTTCCCAGTCTTGTCTACCCACTTGTCTACACGGATCTATCTTCACCCCTTGAGGTACCAGACCGCTTGGTTCATTTTTATATTTTGTGAGCACAATAAGTTTTCCTGTCTAGACTTTCTGTTTTCCTCCTATTTCTAGGCTGCCTAATCTGCTTCAAGACAAAGGGTCGGCCCGGATCAAATGTCTTCCCCCGCCCCCTTCTATTTTAACCACCTAGTGAGTACACGTTAATGAAGACCTCCCCCATCTTGGCAGTCGCCCATGGGGTCTCTCGGAGAAAGGGAGCTACGCGCATCCCGAGTGACAGGCCCCGAGAAGATGTTCTGTGTCCCTGCGGGGGACACGCCCTTGGGTGCGCACGGAGTCCCAGGGCAAGATGGAGAGGTTCTGCCCAGCTAATAGGCTAATTCTACTTCTCACGGCCCTCACCCCAATTTCTGACAGTGTAGGCCCACTTAGGAGTTTCGGGGGTCCGGGTACCTTCTCCCTGACTTCTCCCCTCCGGCTCACCCTCCGCCCCGGCTCAGCGCTCCACTTGCGGACGCCTGCGCCAGCCGCGGGACCCGCCTGAGAAGTCAGACCTCGCTCGACTGAGGGCTCCTCTGCATCTGCGGGCATTAAAACCGCGTCAAGGGGACAGGATCCCCAGGCGGGGGGCAAAGAGGGGGGTCTTAAGACAAGACCACGCGGAGGCGGTTAGGGGGTGGCGCTCCTTTCGGGGTTCCCAGGGACGCGGTTGACAGGAAAGCTTTGCACACACCCACCCACCCGGCCTCTGGTCTCACACCTGGGTTGGGGCTCGTCTCCTCTGCAAGGCAGTTAAGTGCGCGGCTCCCACCCTAACCGCGACCCCCAGTCAGGCGGGAGGCGCAATCTGGTCCGGGCCAGAGCCTTTCAGAGCCTCAGGGGTCCTCAGCCCGGGTGGAAGGATAAGCCCAGCAGACGTCCGGCCCGCGCCTTCCAAAACCACCGCCACACTTGCTCTCACAGCACGGCGGAAAGTGACGCGTACAGGCAACGTGGTCAGCAAATGACCTCTTATCCGCGGAGCCCAGAAATTGCAGGAGGGAACATGGGGAGGGTGTGAGGAGAAGGGGCAAAGGGGCGGCGGTAGGCTGGGGAAAGAAAACAAACAGACCTTCGTCGCATCCCCTTTTGTCTTTATACAGCTTATCTCAAGATATCAACTTAACCACTGCAAACCCCCACCAGGCTTGTGTTTGTTTGTTTATGTGACTTAGATCACAAATAAAACTCCAGAAAATTCTGAGTGTGAGAGAGAGAAAAGAAGCCGCGGCTACTGACGGTGAAGGGACGGTGAACTTCTCACCTTTCTTTAACTCACCAACACATCCTTTAAGAAAATCCACGCCGGTGTGTGTGTGTGTGTGTGTGTGTGTGTGTGTGTGAGAGAGAGAGAGAGAGAGAGAGAGAGAGAGAGAGAGTTTCACTGTTAATTGCGTTTTGCTGGGATGATCTTTTACGACTTGAAAACAAGCGGCTGGGAAAATATTCACGTTTGGGACAGAAAACATTTTTTATTTATATCTTTGACATTTAAAAGAGCAGAATTAATTTGTCCTGTCTACATTAGCATTGAGAGAAAGTTTCAGAAATCTATCCGGGGGACGAGGGGGGAGAAAACAGAAAAAAAGAAAGCGAAGAAAAGATAGGGAAAAAGAAAAGCTAGGCTTGGTTTTTCTTATTTCAGATCTGTAATCAATCATTGAAATAGAAGGCAGCAAAATTGTAAAGATTCGATAGATTAAAATGCAAATGAAAGGTAGAAAAAGAAACATTAACATGGCGATCAAAGATTTAATAACCGTAAATCAAGTTTTTTTTTCTGTTGCAGCTGCAGTTTGTGTGTGTGTTTATGTTTTAATCATGTTCGTTCCATAAATAAATAATTTCTGAAACGAGACTAATTTTTCATTATTTTAACCGTGGGCTATAACACTAAATATTAAAAATAGAAAATGTACACGATGCCAGATCCCCAACCAAATAAGAGAAAGACTTGTGTTGATTGGTTAAATTCAAGAAGTTTCATTCGTGTATTTTGAAAATCAGAGTATTGTGCTAAAAATTTCTATCTCAACTGACAAAGCCCCAAGTTTTATTTTTCCTTTAACATTTTATGTTAACGACAAGATACCATTTATATTAAATAAATGTGTGGCTGCATATCCATTTCAGTTTGAGCTTTTTCAAAGAACGAAAGTGCCAGAATATTTAAATAATACAAAACATAAATTATTTCAAGGTGACTTGAAGGAATTCCTGGAAAATAATACTTTTAGAAGAAGCTGCCTTCTAGAGAAAAATGACAGTTTGACACAGTTAAAACTTTTTAAAGCTTTATCATTAAAGTACTTTTTCCAAATGGGACTATTTCAGCCCTTTGTTTTGTTATCACTCGATTTAAGGTTTTATGTCAAGCTTTGTCAAATTATCAGAACACTGTTTTATGTAAATACTCATTTTTTCATATGGTAAAGGCTTTCCACTAAGACTATTTTATTTAAAATATCCATATATATTGTTATTTTAGAAATTATTTCTATAATTTTTAAAACAGACATCTGGACTTTTCTTTCTTTTTTGGTAGTCTTTTTAGCATGGAGAATTCATCTACAGAGGATTAGAAACTTTTCCTTTTGGTGCCACAAACATACAGTATTTAAAATAATCTCAATTTAATTTCATCTTTGAAGGAGTCATTCACCATTATTTATTGAAATGAGGGAATAAGGACTGTTCCCAATTCACCTCTTTCCACAAATTAAAATGATGGCCAAACCTTGGGTAGATGTTTCCTTTCTAAAATCTTTAAGTCAAACATGAACTAAGTTGATGTCCACTCTCTCTATCCCAGCCACACATTCACATTTTCACTGTGACAGTCCAATAATGCATTTAGTTTAAAATTACACTTGGACCTTCATACCTTTGTATATTTTCATTTACATCAGTGCAACAAGATGACTTGATTTTCATGGGATTATGCGAACTCCATTCAATGTTACTGGCACATTTCTACTCAACTAAATACTTGCCTTAATAGACAAATGAACTTCTTTTTATTTGCTGGAATTTGTAGATGGTTTTAATACAGAGTGTTCAACTGATTTAGTTATTGTTGTTGTGAGAATCAAACTGGCACAAAAGTCATTTATCTAAACGGAAGAGATATGACTCTGTAAGAGGAAGAAGCAAGGGCAGAATCGAGGGGAATTATTTCAGTTTATAGCTCTTATTAATTAAAACGGATGTGATTTTATTCTGATCTTTTAGTACCGATCTTGTTAAATGCTCCCAGACACCTTTTTGCTCCTCACTCCCATTTTTTCATTCATTAGATGACTTGGGCCCCTTCATGGGGGTCGACTTTTCTACATTATATCACTAAACAGTTGCAGTGTAAAATCGTGTCTTCAGTCGATCGCACCCCTCCCAAGGGAAAAAAAAAAGAGAGAAAAAAAAGAAGAAATGCTTTCCCATTCATTTTTAGCATCATGTTTCGTTGAAATGCAAGACAGGTACTTGATTTAGCATTTAAGCAAAAGGTTACACAAACCGCGTTTTTAAAAGTGTTGGGATGTCCGACAGGGTCAGCCCCAGATCAGATCATTTTTTGAATGCAGACCTAAAGATAATGAGTACTTGTTGTATTAAAGGGGACAAACAGTACTTTGGCTTCCTCTGACCCCAGAATGCACGGCTCGGTTTCATTGATCATCCTCCTTTATGAGATAATGCAATTACAAACATCAATAAGGGGCTGCAAGGGGAATCATTATGCGGTGACAGTGATAAATGACGGTGCAGAAATAGCATACTTTTTCCCCCCTAACAATCCAGGAGCCCAGGGGCTCCGGGGCTGAACACAGTCGCCAAGGAAACAGATGACATCCCAAACGGCACCAAAGGAAAAAAAATGAACAGTCTTTCTTTGCCTTTCACTCTTTTCCGTCTTCCAAAGAGTTAGTTTTGGCTCCAGCAGCAGCTGCCACACAGCCATTTCGTTATTTCAGACATTAAAGACTAGAGCGGGCAGTGGGAGTCTCCTCCCCTTCTATCCCCACCCCCACTAGATAACACACAAAGCTCGCTGTTCACAGTTTAGGACTACCTGAAAATGCACGTCTAGAAAATCAGATTGGGGTGGGGTGGGGGCATCTAGTAAGTGAGTTTACACAGTCATCGCGTTGTATTTTCTCCGGCTTTCACCACTGTCCGGTGGAAACTGAGTCTCCAGAACAAGCTGGCGCCTCGTGGGTCTGCCAGTAAGGGACGGGGGGCGCGTGGCTTGCCTCCATCTCCATGTGGTGCCAGACGCTTCCCCACGCCAAGGCGGGGGGTGGGGAAGGTGGAGAGCAGGAGGCTGAAAGGGGTGTACTGCGCTTTGCTGGGCTTCTTAGAGATGGAATTATCCATGGACGTGGGGATCTCCCCTAGACTGAGGTATCTGGTTATTTAAAGACCCAGGGTGCCCTCAGGAAGTGCTTCAAGAGGGTCTCGCTGAACTCTCCCCACCCACCTGCCCACGTACAGAATGGTGGGTGAGATAGCTGGGCGCCAAAAGGCGCGGGTTCCTGGGACTGCTGCTCTGGACCTGCGGGGTGGGTGGGTGGGGTATGTGGAACAGAGAAACGGGGATCACTGGGTGGAGAAGAACTCGACACTTTTGGTAAAGGGAGGAGTGAGAGAACGCTGAGGTCTGAGGGTTTCCTAAGAAGTGAAGCTGTAGGGCAGGGAGGAAGAATGCAAGCGAGTGCAAACCCACCCTTCGAGGAGGTCGCCAACCCGAAGAAAGCAGACACAGGGTTCCTGACCCCTGCCGGGCACTACCTAGACAGAAGCGAGGGACCCCTGCTCAACTTGCCTAGACACACGAGGCCCCCCGCCCTCGGGCGCTTGAGCAGGTGACTTTATTCACTGCTCCCCCAATTGGCGAGATCCGGGGCTCGTTTTCTGCCTCGAGATTAAGATCATTGCTCGAGTAATGAATTTAACGCTGTAGGGTAGAGGTGAGTACGTCTCCGAGTGGGCAGGGGTAAGAATTACCGACCTGATCGATGGGAAACTGGCTTAAAACTAAATCCCTTCTCTCCAGGGTTTCACTGCCACGGTTTTCCCCGCCGTAGTATGGGCGCCCCGCGGGTAGAAGGCGGCTCGAAGAGGACCCATCCTCAGGAGACGCCCGCCAGAACCGAGACCCTAATGCCCCTCAAGTTCCCGCCGAGACCCTCGGGGTATCCTTTCTTAGGGCTAAGACTCTTAAAAGTTCAAATGTTGGCGAACTAACTGCTGAATATGTTATTTGTTTCTCCTTCCAGCTCAACCTTGAAAGAGAAAGTTATAGACGCGCTGCGAGCAAACTGGGCCCTCGCCCCCGCCATCAGCAGCTTCCCAAGAGGGGCGATGCCCCCCTCCACCTCCATCACCGCTCTTGCCCAGTCCTGAGATTCCCAAACTCTTGTAGACGCTGCACCTGGTTATTGTCGGTGCTGTGGGCTGCCTAACAGTGGTGTGTGTGTGTGTGTGTGTGTGTGTGAGAGAGAGAGAGAGAGAGAGAGAGAGAGAGAGAGAGAGAGAGAGAGAGAGAGAGAGAGAGAGAGAGGAGGGGGGGCAACACGTGAGAGGGGAATGAGGCAAGGGGAAAAGTCCCGCCAGGCAGGGCGCCCCATACCCAATTCCATGCCACTGCACCCGGCGTCCAAGTGCCTACCGAGAGCTTTGCATCAAATCTTGTTCGTGCTGCATTCGCAAGGGCCGCAGCCCTGCTGGGATACGAAAGGCAGAAAAAGTTTGCAGAGGCTACAAGGTGATCCAGGAGCGTCTACCTAAGGCGTCGGTGCTGCCCCAGGCCAGGCTCTCTGGACCCCGGCACTCCCGGCCCGACTGACTAGCGCTGCCCAGATCCCAGATGCCTTTCGGGCCCCAAGCTAGCGCGCTCCCCAAATTACCGGGCGATTTGCAAGCAAGAAGCCTCTAGGCCGTCGCCAAGCACCCAGAGCGGTTCCGCGGAAAGCCCCCCCGCCCCGGGAGTCCCCCAGGAGGTGCCTTTCCACGAGCATCCGCGTAGACTCGGGGTCGCCTGGTCTCCAGAGCCAAAGTCTCAGTAATCCCTTTAGACTTGACTTTCTAAATCGGACCGGAGAAGGAGGGAAGAGTCTACCGGAGGTGCCCGAGAAGCCCCCCAGGTGCTTTCGGCTCTGGGCAAGAACCTGTGGGCCAATACACCGGGCCAAGGCCAGGCTGCTGAGCCCCGTGGGATTCCGAGGACAGCAGCGTACTGGCGGGCACTCCTCGCAGTTGCCGCGCACGCCACCAGGCCACCCGCATCCCCCTCCTGCCTCGGGCCAGTAAACTCGGGGTGTTGGGGGGTGGCCCTGCACGCTTCCCCACTCAGTGCAAAGGCTACAAGGCCCCTAGGAGATACCCGAGGGAGAAGGTGGGTTAGGCTGGTGTTTGCCTTTTCAGAAACTCTTGACTCCACCACAAGTTTCCTGGTAGGCGCCTCCACGCCGGGGTCGGAGCCTCCCACCACCGCTCCTTCTCCTCCCTCCTCCCTGCCCTCAAGAGCTGCGCTAGCCGAGCGTCTGCCCCGGCCTGGCCGCCTGCTTGATCTCCCGGTCCGGATCCCGGCGCCCGGAGCACCGAGCACCCCCATGCTCCGGATTTCGTGAGGGGGGAGGGGCGCGGGTGCCTCTCCCTGAGGCCAAACTCGCCGGCTGGGATCACTGCAAGGAGACACCCGCTGCCTCCCGAGGAACTCCTAATACCATCCATACAGCTTTAATGCGTTTATAATTCGATAAGTGATTTCAATTTGAAATTGTTAGTAACTAATTTTATGGGTAATTTTTCCACATCAAATATTTAAGCATCAGATTAAGGGAGCCAGTTCCGACACAGGATAATAAGGGGTTTCCCCCCCCCAACCCCTCGCGCCTCCGCCTTCCTCCGTTTCCTACCGAGTAGTTATTCCAAATCCCCAAAAGATGGCAGTCGAAGCCGAGGTTCTTCTTTTCCGCCGCTCTGCGAAGGGAGGAGGAGCGAGGGGAGAGAAGTGGGGGGAGGGAGAAGAGGAAAAAGGGGAGAGGGGAGGGAGGGGAGCAAGAAGTGGGG
>PVIJ01015503.1:0-36276 GCA_004024925.1 Scalopus aquaticus
AAAAAAAAAAAAAAAAAAAAAAAAAAAAAAAAAAAAAAAGATAATACCTTACTGCATGGAAGCTGGAGTTAAATATGAGTACTTTGCAGTATTACTTTGCATTGCGTCTAAATAGCCACACCGCCAACACAGTGCTGGTGGGGGTTTTGGTTTTTATCTTCTATCATGCAAGCCTGTATTTTCATTAAATTGTTTTTCTAGTTGCTCCTTTTATTTTCAAATGTAATCCTAGTTATCTCAGGAGCACAAAATCCTAGTGTGAAATAGTTAATAAGAACTTTTAATGGTCATTACTCATAAAAATCTCAAGTGACTTTGGTGGGCATCTGGTGGTCATTAAGAGGATTGGATTTATCAGACAGTAATTTTGCTTAATTAGCTAGCTAACTGGCAGGGCCTTTCTTACTGAAAAAGCATTAAAATCATCAGCAAAAACTTCAAGAAATCCTTGATTGGACCATTTTGTCAATATTTACTGTGTTTCATTAAATTCCTCTTGAGTTCATTCAGTTGCAGACTTCTACACTAAGCTCACATAACCAGCTAGCCAACTTAAAATGAAGACAAGTTAACTGAAAAGAATAAAGTGAACAGGTACTATTTGACATAGAAGAATTGATGCTTTGGTATGATGCTTGCTTTAAGAATTATCAATTCCTTACACATATAAGTCCAAATTTTAGAACCAGGGTGGCCTAACTATTTTGGTCCAATAGTAAAGGTCCAATTAGTAAGTCTCAAGTCATTCTGAGGTAGAGGAGAGACTTCACAGATTATAACAGATGCTTTAATTGGACAAATACCAACTGTTCTTTCACCCAAAACTAATAAGCTACAATTCAGTAGTATGCCCATTTTTCAAATATATTAAAAAGAAAAAATAGAATATGATATTCTAGTCTTAAAATTAAAAAAAATAGTCATTTGAATTATTTTACAATGGATTAGCTCTAGAGGAAATGAGTGGGGCAAATGATCAGTTTAAGTGAAAAATGCTAGGGCAAAAATCTGAAGTGCAGTATTTCACTTCACCAACACTAGAGATTCTAACATTTTAATAGACAGTTCAAGCCTTTCTCTTCTTCGGATAATGTCCTTTTAGCTTATTCCTGGATTGGAAACTGAAAGTTAGTCTTTGAATTCAAATATTTTTTAGGAATCCTGAGGATGCTTCCCACCACTCAGAGATCCAACAACTCTATCAGGAAAGAAGAAACAGTAATAATTGGGCCCCATGAGTCTTTACTTGCAATAGTTAAGAAATAGAAAATAAACTGATTGAGCTGTGTGGCAGGGTAACCAGACTTGGAAACACCATTTGGAAGAAATCAAGCAGAGAAACAAGAAGGAGAATCAGCCCTAGGGATCTCTGAGCGCTCACGGTGGCGATGAGTGTGCGTGCACACTCAACACCCAGCAAGGAGAAATTCCAGGCAGAGTTTTTCCAACCCACTAATGCTGGCTTGTAGTGAAGAAAAATTCTATGACCTACACCCATGTATTTTACCTAATCGTAATAACCAACTTTACTTTTTTAAAAATAGATTTATTTATTTGTGCATACAAGAACTGGGGTGTAGGGTGGTGAGAGGATTCACCAGAGACAGAGTGGAAAGCAGAATGGGCAGATTAACTGAAGTACAGTGCTGAAGGGAGCAGTGGGTGAGACGAGAGGTCTGCTGCGCCATGTGGGAGGCTCCCTGGCCTGTGATCGAACTTGTGCTGCATTGGCTCTGGATAGCTACACAGTGCTGCAACTTAACCTGTTGTGCCACCAGGGAGGCCCCCGCCAACTTTACTTTTAAATGGCTGATAGATTTGATAACAGCGTAGACTTTGGCACAAGGTAATCTTATTAATAAAAAGTAAACCACACAACTCATTAACTAAGCTTACGTCTTAGTCATTGATCCGCAGATCCAAATAGGTAGCACTTAGAGTTCTGGACTCTTATTAAAATGAGCACCGACTACTTGAGTATTTGGGCAGGCTGGAAGTTTTTTGGTCTTTGGATTTCCTGATTTCTGAAGTATTGGGGGGGAGATGGAATCCAGAGGAATTTATTACTACTGTAACACTGATTTTCTAAATGAATGTAGCGTATAACTACATACAGAATGTAGTTACAGAATATAGTTTGTAACTACTAGAAAATTTACTGTAGCGATAGGTGGCTTTTTCTTTAAGTAAAAATTTAGAGAAATTTGGTAGCAATGTCAAATACCAACCACAGGAAAGTAATTGTAGAGTATGAAAAAGAGAAAAATAATAAAATAATAAATAATTATAATGTAAATATAATTTAAAGAAATAATTATAATAACTATAATAATAATAATTTCCTGAGCACCTCTCACAGACTCAGGTATCCACCAAGGGGCTCCATGGACATAATTGGTGTAATTAAGTCAACACACTATTCTTTAACACCCATGTTGACTTTCACCACCACGCCTTCTTTTTAGGGGATCAGTTCTCATCATGAGAAGTTGAACCTGTTTACTCTGGCTTCCTCTTTCAGAGACTGGTAGAGGAGGGAACATGAAAGTATTGACATTTCAAAGTCTGTTCCAGGGTTTCAAAGATAATATTAGTTGAGAAGTATCATTGAATCATTAAATAAGTCTGATAGACCTTAATTCAAAGAAAAGGAAGGATATTAAGTTAAGATAAAGTGTCTTCTCAGAGAATCTAATGTTGAGAGCTCAGAGGGTGCTCTAGAGAGCTCAGAGGCAGAGGGTGCTCTAGGGAGCACTTAGAGCCAGAGAGTTTGCCATGTCCCACAGGCAGGCACACATGTATCTTCCCACACCTACCTGAGCTGAAAGGTTTAAATTCTGCAAAAAATCAGAGTGAATGGCAAATGTCGAACTTCAGAAATTAGTGGGATTCATCAGAAACTGAACCCAGATATAGGACTAACAAGAACATTAGCACCCCATGGAGTTCACAAGGATCTTGAAGAAGGCTTTGCTCGCCACATACAAGGAATGGGAACATCACTCTCTTATTTTTAAATCTAAAAGTACAAGACTTCAAACAATCTCAAACTCTTTCATCCCCAAATCTTACAGCAAACCTACAAAGTACAAGTTGCCACCTTCATCTTACATCTCTCTAGTCCACAATGGTCTGAGTAAGAGACTAATCTTGAGGATTAGGAAGAAAAACAGAATTTGGAGCTTTTAATTGTCTCTCATGATGCGAATAAAAAGGTATGATCTTGGGCAAATGGCATTCAGAAGGACTGGGAGAGGTGACACATGGCGGTGCTTACTTACCACTGATTTCCCCAACTGAGGAAGGTTAATAGAAGCAGGATAAGATATTCTGTGTTTACTTAGATGGAAATTAGAGGATGGGTTTTTTCTTACTTCTATGACTCCCTGACCTGAGCAACACAATTTTATCTGTGGAAACTGGTTCAAGTCAGAGTATCTATAGCCTTTTTTGGCCGGGGCAAGTTTCCCACAAGCATTGGAATGGGAGTTTGGGATTGATTATAAAACAAAAATGATACTCAAGAAAGGAAATGCCCCTCAGGTTTCTTTAGGATTTATTTTTAACTGACTCTGCTTTTATACAATGTTAAAAAAAAATTAACCCTCATAGAGGATTCATGACCCCATCAGATAAATTTTCCCTCCTACAGTGTCAGCACTAAATGTCATCCTGGTGCCTCTAAATTTATTACCTATCATGTGGAGAATCAAAGAAAGCCTTTCAATTAGTTCCTTGAGGTGGTTCTGCATAGTGTCGATTCTAGCATCAAAGTGTTGTAGTTACAAAACTCCTCACCATGTACAGGGATAAAAATGCTGACAGAATGGGAAAAGATGTGTGTTGGAGCCTCACATATTTTTTATTTTTCTTTTGTTGGGAATAGTCACAATTCAGGATGAATTCTATGTCCGTGGCTTGGAATAAAACTAATCAGCCCGCTATGAACTCCAAGCTGGTATGTAGCACTGATGAACTTCACCTACTGTGTTATCTGCTTCTAACATCTAAGAACATCTGATATGCAGAATCAATGAATTAGAAATGCGTAATCATTTAAAGTAAGTATAATGAAACCATTTTCATTTTTGTTAGGATTTAGAACAGATGAAATTAATATTTTTTTCTAACTATAAAACTATTAGAAGCTCACAATAGGAAATTTGAGAAGAAAAGTTTAAAAAATATATAAAACGTCTATTTTTACAATAGGTATATTTTTCTATGTGTTTTTAATATCCTTCAGATTGTGATTTACATAGAATTAAGTATACTGTTTTAAACATATCACTTAAAACACTAATAAGGTATTCTTAAAGATAATTTTGTGACAAAATAAATTCCTTATGTATAGGTAAACCCTGATTATATGCTTCTCCTACGTTGCGTATTTAAAATTTAAAATATCTTTACTGTGTAAAATGGTGATCACTTGGGATGATAGTCAGTGGTATCAAATATAAAATTGGGTGCTTCTTTTAAACATTGTAATGTGATGAGAAAAAATAATGTAGTTATAATGTTGTTTCCTTAAAAAATATTGGGAGGAAAGCAAGCAAAAATGATGCTGCTTTCAAGACATATAACACGACCTTTTGAATATGTATGTCAGTTTCACGTATGACCTGGGCAAAACAAGAACCATATTCCTTCTACTGTAAACAGCGGCGGTGGAGCAGAGGGAGAAGAGCCCCCAGCTCCAACAGCTCATTGCTGTTCCCAGCCTCTGAGCTCATAGTCTCTTTCTCCTTTGTGTCCATGGAGCTGTGATGGCGTGGTCCAGGTAATTGTGCTCCTTTTGGCCTACCCAGTTCTTGTTAAAGGATTGCTGCATCTTCTTGGGAGAGAGACTCCAACTGTTTCTCCATCCTAACAGTGGTTCTCATGACTGTTATCATTTCTAGGGCTTTGGGAGTTGGTAGTTGATTTTGTTTTTTTCATATACCACAAAATCTTTTTTAATTCTAAATCTTTTTTTTCTCTTTTATTTTTTTCACATGCAGCTCTCTCACCTGACCCTTCAACATAACTTGAGCTATTTCCTTTTCTTTCCCTCAGATCCTTTTGACATTCTTGTAATGGATTAATTATGAAGGAAGGTCTTTACCTTGCACTGACTCCATCAGAATAACTAAAGTTTTCCTGAGTAACAGGAGGGGACCCAGACCATTAAAATTTAGAAGGCCAGCAATTCCAAGGCATCAGGCCAAAAGCCTTGCCCTGGTGTTAAAATGTTGTTCTGCTAATGTGTACCTCATGCCTAGTATTTCTTATTAATGAGGCACTGACCAAGTGGCAATTCGGTGTTTCCATTGCCAAAAGAAAACGTCTTTCTTAATTAATCAATGTAAATGGGCTTTTACTGGAAAATAGAAGGGAAGTATTTCTAGAACACAGGATGTAATGCTACATCAGGGAATGTGCTCTTTTTATTTTAAAGTGGAATATTTTTTTTTCTAATACTGGGATGTTAGGTCTGGACTGACTAGGAGACTTCACAAATTATTGCAGAACAGGTGAATTTTGTAAACTCAGAACTTTTGTTTCCCAATTCACTTTTTCTGCAACTCATTTGCATTCAACCTGAATTTTGATCAAATAACTTATCTGGATGGAACATTTTATGAAACAAGAAATAACTTAAAGTCAAACACACCTTTCTTATTTCTATGTATCTTCCCTTCACAGACTGATGCAATTAGCACCAAGTCAGAGAATAATATAAATATTGATCAGAACAGGAACACCATAAGATAACTGCTTAACTTCACTTCACTTCAACTTGCTTCTCTTAGTTTCTTTCCTGATACTAAGGTTAACTCTAATTTCATTTCTTCTTTCCTTTTTGCTTCAGTTTTTCTCTCAAGACAACCTAATTTAAAATTGATCCAATTGGACTGATCCAAAGCCACCTTTTACCGCCAAAGTCATATAATCTATTATTTAATGTAGACATTTATACACTACCTAAACCAAGGATCTGCCTTAATTAAGGAGAATCAGGAGAAATGTGTTTTTCAAAGTATGGGTTGAGCACATGCAATTGTGCTTTCTTTAAACCCATTAACAACATCTCCTAGAGTGAGAGAAGCCAGAATGGAAATATCTGCAGATGGGAAACTGAAGAAATTCTTAGAGTATGCAACTTCTAGAAATGTGAGTCAGATTGGCCTCAGATTTTTCATCAGAATAAATATATGATAAAAGTCAGTGATTCTGGGGCCTCTCTGGTGGCGCAGAGGTTGAGTGCTGTGCTGTGGAGCTGTCGGCAGCAGCGTGAGTTCGACGCCGGCGGGGGAGAATCCCACATGGCGTCGCAGACCTCTCCTGCCTCGCCCGCTGCTCCCCTCAGCAGTGTATTTCCATTGATCTGCCTGTTCTGCTCCCCACTCTGTCTCTGGTGAACCCTCTTGCTGTCTCACGCCTCTGGCCTGTACCCCAGCTTGTATGCATAAATAAATAAATCTTTAAAAAAAAAAAAGGCAGTGATTCTGCCCTTCAAACTGTGAAAGTAAAATGATTTATAACCTATAATTCTAAACCTAGTCAATTTTTCAATTTGTTGTGAGGGCAAAATGAGTTTCTTTTTAGGAAGATATCTCAACACTTTTTGCTCCACTCACGTATTCACGTATTCACGTGTGCATCTAGTCTCCGGTTTTTCACGCCATGGTGGATTTATTTGGAACTATTAGGAGCTATTTCTTTGATCGTACTCAGTCTAGAAGCTTTAATCTCTATGCATTTAAAATTTCATTAAAATATATCCAGTAGTTCAGGAGCTGTGTGTGTTTTATTGAATGCTTATACCATTCATGCGGTGGCACAGAAAATAGCCGGCACAAGAAGTGTTAAAATGTTATGGTCTTTGGAAATCTTTTAAAAGAGTATACTTAAGAGTTGTTAATCTCCTGGATATTGAGTATGAACAACAGAAAGAAATGGGGTCAAGGAGCTGTTGAAATTTCCTACAAGTTTCAAGAACAGAAAGTAGCCTGGGGACATTCAGTTCAAATCAAGTAGGAACAGACAGTATCACCCAAGGGTTAATTTGCCAGCTGCTTAGGATTTTCAAAGAAATGGAATGAGCATTACTGAAATTCATATAAAACAACAAAATACCCTGAACAGCCAAAGCAAAAAAGAGGAAGAATGGCAGCATTACAGACCTCAAAATATACTATAAAACTGTAATAATTGAAACAGCATTGTACAGGAACAAAACCATACATAGACCAAAGGAATAGAATTGAGACTCCAAAAGTAAACCATTATCTATATGGACAGTTAATTTATACTAAAGAGCCAAGAATATACACTGGAGCAAGGAAAGCCTCTTCAATGAATGGTGCTGGGAAAACTGGAGAGCCATATACAAAGAATAAAACTAGATCCCCATCTCACACTGTGTATGAAAATCAACTCAAAATAGATAAAAGATTTGGGGGTAAGAACTGAAACTGTAAAATACATAGAAGAAGACATAGGTAAAACACATTGTGACTTAAGCTTCAGTGATGTCTTTGCAAATTTGTTTCCAACAGCGAGGAAAGCAAAAAAGAATATAAGCAATTGGGACTACAGCTATCTTAATAGTTTCTGCACAGTAAAAGAAACCATAACTAGAATTAAAAGTCACCCTACTGAGTGAGAGAAAATATTTGCACACAGTATATCTAATAAGGGGCGGATATAAAAAATCTACAAAGAACTCATGCAACTTAACATAAAGAAAGCAAATGACACAATCAAAAAATGGGCAGAAGTTCTAATAGATACTGCCACAGAGATGGTCAATAGGCACATAAAAAAATGTTCATCATAGCCTATTATGGAAATGCAAGGCAAAACCACAGTGAGATACCACCTCACTCCTGTGAGAATCCAAAAGTCCAGAAACAACAAATGTTGACAAGGATGAGGAGAAAAAGGAACTCTCTTATACTGTTGGTGGGAATGTGAACGGGTTCAGCACATATGGAAAACAGTATGGAAGTTCCTCAAAAAATTAAAATGGATCTCCCCTTACAAGCCAGCAGTTCCTATCCTTGGAACTACACAAAGAATACAAAAACACTAATTCAAGAGGAAACTTGTAACTCATGTTCATATTTTAATATCCAAATATGGAAATGACCTAAATGCCCAAAAATACATGATTGGATAAAAAGATGTGGTATTTATACACAGTGGAATACTACTCAGTGATCAAAAATGAATCATGTCCTTTGTAGCACCATGGATGGAGTAAGAAGGGATTATGATAAATGAAATGTCAGAAGGAGAAAGGTAAATACCAGGTGTGTCACTTATAATTGGAATATAGAGAAGTTAAACAAAGGAGCAGATAAAACCAAACTTAAAAACTAAACTTTGAAAACAGATTGTAGAGCTGATGAATCCAGTGGGTACAGGAGGGGGAGGGGAGAGTACACAGTGGGGAGGGGTCACAGTGGACTCAATTGGTGGGACATGGAAGCTTTGGTGGTGGGTACACAATAGTAATGACACTTGCTAGTCTCCCAAAATACAAACGATGTCAATCAACATTACATCAAGTTTAATTTTAAACTGAATAAATAAATTTTAATTAATTACAGTTAAGACTGATTCTTAAGTTGTATTAACCACATTTCAAGGTTTCAACAACTACACATTGCTAGTGCTGCTGTATAGAGCAAAACCGCTTAGAGAAATATCCATCTTCAAAGAAATTTTATTGGAAGCACTATTTTGGGCAATAAAATGCTTAGTTTTAAGGATGTGTGCTTCTATGAAGTCTCTTCCTCTTTGGATGAGCTTTAGCCATGACTTCAATACCTGTTCTCACCCCCAAAGCTTGCAGTATAAATGAGACACAGAGGTTTTTCAGCTTCCATTAATATTTCTTCCTTTTGGACTTACTTTTTAAAAAAAGATTTATTTATTTATTTATGCATACAAGCTGGGGTGCAGGCCAGAAGTATGGGGGGCTGAGAGGATTCATCAGAGACTGAGTGGGGAGCAGAACAGGCAGATCTACTGAAATACACTGCTGAGGGGAGCAGCTGGTGAGGCAGGAGAGTGTTTGTTACACCATGTGGGAATCTCCCTGGCCAGAGATCGAACTCGTGCTGCAGTGGCTCTGGATAGCTTCAGAGTGCTGCGACTTAACCCATTGCACCACCAGGGAGGCCACTGGACTTATTTTTCAAGGGAAAGCTTTCATGTATGACTTGTAGAGATCATAAAGTAAATCAAGTTGCTAGTTCTTCAGCTTCCCTTTACAATATTCCTCACATTCAAATCTTTCTCTATGGGCTCCTCTTCCTATCTCGTAGCCATTCCATGATTTACCCCCTCAAGCAGATACTCCATGGAGTAGTCACCACCTAACTTAAGGTACATATTCTCATTATGTTCAAGCTGATTGTGTGTGTGTGTGTGTGTGTGTGTGTGTGTGTGTTGGTTTGAGGGCTGGCACAAGCATGGATGTTAAACGCAATATTTAACAAAGAAATGATTCAACAGTAATTGAGTTAGGTAAATTTAGTAACTGATTAGTATGTAATTTTCTCTGATTAGAAACAAACTTTTGGGGTGTTTCAGGATCTCATCCTCCCAGAATACACAAGAAGACTCTAAAGATGATGTGAAATAAACTGAGTTCTTTAAAGTTTTTATTTCTACAGGAATAAATAATAAAATTTTTTGAGTAAGGGTCAGGAGGGTATATTGATTTAAAGCTTTGCCACTGTTAAAGGCAGTCATTTTAATTAATGAGATAATAACATCACTATTATTTACTGAATACTTAATATGTAACAATCACTGTTTTAACTGTAATACTTAAATTTATTTTTTCCCAGTAATGTTATGAGATAATCACTATTATTTTCCCATTTCACCAATAAGCAAATTGAAGGACTGAGAGGTTAAACAACTTTCTGTAAGGCCACAAGACTATGTTAGTGAGTCAAAGTTGTGATTCAAATCCAGCATGCAGGCTCTGGAGTTTAATAATAATGCACTGGCTTGAGGAAGCCATCAAAATTCAGAGCACCAGCAGCTGGATTACATCCCACTATGGGCTTTGAATCTTTGCTGTATCTGTTTATCAGAAAATCAAATTCAAGTTAATCAGCAACTTATGATTCAGAAATTAGCAGTAAAAGCTATTAACATTTATTTAAACATCTTTATTAATCTAAATCTTATCTTACATTCTCTTAAATCTGTTCTATTATAAGAATTATAAATTGTTAATTATTTTCAAATATTCTTACTTTTCTAAGATTAAAAAATGTATAGACTCATCTGCAGTCTTAGTGTCCACTAAAATGGTGATTGTTAACCTTGGTTGCCCCATAGAATCATCTGGAGAGATGTAGTAATTTTCACTGCTTCTCTCTCTCTCTTTCCCTCCCTCCTCTCTCTCTTTGTCTCTCCCCTTGAAAATCCAGGAATAGGTATTTTTGAAGTTATTCAGGTGATCCCAATTCCAATGTATTACCAAGCTTGACCACGACTCCATTAACCTAGAACTGTTAAGAGAATTGCTGCTGCAGTATCCAGAAAGAAGTAATTAGAATCTATACTTTGGATTTTAACTTTTGTGACATTATGGTACACCGGGAGTACTAAATATTTTGGCAGCACACTTGAAGGAAAGTGGCATAGACGGTTATGGTGGTGTTACACTTACATCTCATTTCAATGATGTCTCATAGTCCAATGGTTTACTGCTCTACAATCTCATATACATGAAAGACAAAATACCCACACATTTCATTAGACATGTCCTTTTAAACATCATTTATGCAGTTTGTATCCTGCACCATAGTATTTCTCATGACTGACTTAACCAAGATCCACCTTACAGGGGCCTCCACTCATGTTTTCATTTGAATGTGATGTGAACCGACTTCAGTCAATTTGGAACCAATTTGATCTCTCACAATTGTCAGGTGCTTTTGATAAGCATTGGTTACAGATGCTCATTAGCAGTAAGTGGGGTATATTTAGAGATTACCCATCTCCTCCCCAATCCTTGCAGCTAGGAAATCTTACTCCAAATTCTGCCAAAAAGCAGTTAAATTTACTAGCAAAGGCACAAAAACAATTATCCTATTTGTATCTGTGAACTCAGGGACCTCTCTCTTTAGTTTCTGCAAGATTCTTTAGAGTAAAATTCACTCCAAGGCAAATGAGGAATCAGAGCCAACCCTATCAGTCGTGACAACTGGCAGACTCTCTACTGAACTCGTGATCAAACACAGCTTCTAAACCTGGAGGATGCTGATAACTCAAATGGCAAGTTTCTTGAGATGTTATACATGCGCATGCATTATGTGGATTTTATGTGTACTAATATAAACATAGGATATAGATTTTGATAAATATATTAGAAATACTTAATTTTCCAATCCTTTGGGAGAGTTCCTCATTGGAGTACTTTAACTACTAATTGCCAGTAGGACATAGATTAAAATTAATTCATACACACAATGCAGTGTCATCATATTAATGTTTGTATCATCATGAATATCATCACTAAATTTTAAAAATTAAAAAAATTTTGGAAATGTAATTTGGATGAAGTTCTATCTATCCATCTTTGACATGACACATTAAAAAACATTCTGCAAATTAGCATTTGAATCTTTTACCAAAAAGAAAGTTTGATGTCTGTTGTGATTTTTCCCATCTCAACTCCAGCTCAGTAAAACTTGTGGACCTTTTTTGACCCAGTAAACAATAACTGGCAATATTAACTACTCTTTAAATTCAGCCATAGTTCACTGAGTATTCCTTATCTAAAGACTGACTGACACAGTTAGTTTGCCAGTAGACTGAAAAGAAAGTAAAATGAGAGAGAAAATAGTTAGCATTTACAAATAAACACATGCCTATAACAACAAAGAGAAAAGAGGCAAGGCCACAACGGTCCTTGTTTCTGTAAGTGGCCATGAGACCTGAGTTGATAGACATGGTTTCTTCATTCTATGTTCCTAATTCCTTTGATCTCAGCCAGAACCTTTGCTGACCTATTTTGTTTTGTTTCAACTAATCCAGAATGCCACAATCATGACAAAAGCAGTATGGGAAAGGAAGTCACATCCATATCCAGATTATGTATCTCTTCCACTAAGGATCAATCCCTGTACCTTCCACGACGGACGAAGTCTGCTGTAATCAGTGTGGCAGGTGAGTCCTTAGAAAATGGTGCTATATCCCTGAATCATCAATGTTCGCCTTTGTCAAATTAGTTACTCAGTACTGCATGAACCAGCCGACCACTGGGAAAGGTAAGTCCATGTTGGTGAGCTCAGGCATAGTTTAAATTTCTGCCACCGTGACCACTTTGCTCATTAAAGACCCACTGAGCAAGCAGCGGGTAACTGTGGCAAAGTAGTGGCTTATATTTAGTAGGAATATTGTTTCATGCCCTGCACTTGCTGCCTTTTGGTGGATGTTCATATAGAGCACAAATACCTTTACCATCTGCCCATTTTCTAATGTCATGACTCTCCACAGGTCAGGTTTTTGCTTATCGTAGGTAGAGTTTTCATCTTATATGGATGCAGCAATGCTCTAATAGACTGTTCATCTGGTTTTGTTTCTAGATACACTGTTAATTACCCACTATGAAATAACCTCTACAGGTTAAAAAATTATTATTGCTTATTGTTACTGATATAGTCTAATTCATTACTTATTACACTTATTACTGATATTTTTATCTTTTTTGGTGCTGATCTCAGTGAATGTCCTCATGACTGTTATTTTGAACTCTCTGTTGGGTAAATCTCTTTCATTAAGATCAATTTCAGAAGGTTTTTCTTATTTTGTTTGGAACATATTACACTCTTTCTTCGTTTCCCTTTTCTCTCTTTTGGTTTCTGTATGTAGATAGAACAGTCACTTCTGCCAATCTGGCACACTAACTTCATGGAGGAGATGAACCTCAGAAACTGAGCAAGTTCCTGGTTGCCTCTCAAAATTTTGCATTATCAAAGGTGTGGCCTTTGCTCTTAGTAGCTCCCAGTAATTGAGGGTGTACTCAAGTCTGTCAGTGTCCCAAAGGGAAAGCTCACAGTCAGCACCTAGAGGCTTGCTTATTAGAAGCAGAACCCTCTGGCAGTGGTTTGGGGGTATAAAGTCAAATCCCTTGCAACAGAAGATTGGGAGAGAGACATTTTTGTTTGCTTGCTGCCTGTTCTTTCTGCACTGGGTCCTGGGAGACAGCAAGAGCCAGTTTTGTGTGCCCTGTAACAACTGGTTCCTTGTTCCTATAGTCCAATGGGACACATAATTGCAAGCCGCGTTTGCTTTCAGAATGAGGTGATTTGGGTGCCTATCCCTTAGGTCATAGGCTTAAAAGTTAAGGCAGGAGGAATTGTTGTCCAAATCCTTAGCTCCTCAGGGAGAAGCTGGGAGATGGGGCTTCACTCTTGCCTATACAGTATTATGTCCCTGAGTGGGTTTTATGACAAGAGTTTGTCGGCCTTTTATACCTGTTTCGATGTGGGTGTTTTCTGCGCCCTCCATGTGGTGGTTACCCCTCTCATTTCTGGATTTCTCTCAAGATAATTACTTATTGTAACTGTATTCAGTGTTACACATACAAAGAGGAAGATTCGGGAACCTCCTATGTCACATTGTGGTCAATCTCTCAGGGTTATATAAAACACTTCAAATTACTAGAAATTTAATAAACAATAATTGAGAGATTATCACAGATGCAAAAATTAACTTGTAAGGACACATTTTGTGTCCTATGATTTTGATGACTCTTCAGAAACACAGGTGTAATCATTCCCATTTTAGAGATAAGAAAACTGAGATCCATGAAGGACCAATGACTTGTTCAGGTTAGTAAGTCACAGAATCTAATTGAAATACTAGTTTGCTCATTTTGAGATTTATATTTTTTTCTATGTTGTTAACTCTTAATAGTACTTATATCTTGTTAAAACACTCAGCACCTAAATAATATGTCTTCACAGACCACACAGGGAAATTATATCAATTATCCAAGCAACTGGAACAAATAAGACCTGTGGCAGGAGAGTTTATGATTATATAAGTAATTAACCTATTCCTACTTGAGCCAATGTATTATAACAACTTTTCATTTCTTTTGTTATTTTTCCCTTTCTTTCGTTTTTTTAACTTCGAAAGTCTAAGTATATAACACACACAAATATAATTTTTCTCACAATAATTATGTCCCCCTTTCTTCCCTGTAGTTTGCTAATTGTAACAGGCTCAGCTTCAATTTGCCATATGACACTTAACTGAAAATGAGTGGATAATCCAGCCCACTAAAAGGTCAATCATGTAAAGAGACAAAAATAGGTCAAGTTCATAATTTAACATCATATAAGATTTACTGCCTTTTAAATTTTCTGTGCATTTATAGTAGTCTTTCATGAGCACTGGCTCCTGGTTTTGAGAACTGCAAAAATCTTGCCCTTAAAGTGTTCTCTAAGGTAAACCACTGTAGAACTCTGAAGCTATCTGCTTTTCTTCTAGGAAAATGTTAATTAAATTTGATACTGCTATTAAAAATGATATTAGTAGAAACAGTGCATAGTCAAACATGATGCCAGCATACAATAAAAAATATTAATGAAACATGTTTTGGTGAGGGTCCCCCCTTCTTTGAATTATATAATGTTGGGCTAAAAAGAGTCTAGACTTGTGACTTACTACTTAAAACATATTTTTCCAGCAAGAGACATCTTAAAGGCATAAACTAGAGACCAAGTACTTTAATGACCGCTACCAGCTCACTCTCCCTTATCCTTTCTCAGCCCCCAATGAGTTTATATACATACATTTCTACACAATCCCCAGACTTCAAGAAATAGTTTTTAAATCATTCACTAGTCCAACCCCCTTTCTTCAGATGTGTCCAGGGATGTCAGAGTCTGAAATCACAGATTTTTTTCACAGACAGAAGCAGGCACTGGGTGGAGTAATGCTTAATACCCATTCTTCATACTACTCTGCAGTGACTGCTTCAACCAGTTCCTCTTAGATACAGGAGAAGGCAAAGTTTGGGGGCAAAATATCAGCATTTTCAAGTCACTCACTTTGAGGAAAAGCGGTAGAATGTCTTTCCCTGAAAAGTGAAGCCTGTTGACTAGAAGTGCATCCACTCAGGAAGAGAAAGGAGCTACATAGACTTTAGAAATTACACTCGGGTGTCCCTGGTGGCGCAGCAGGTTAAGCGCAGCACTATGAAGCTATCCAGAGCCACTACAGCACAAGTTCAGTACTGGCCAGGGAGATTCCCACATGGCACAGCAGACCTCTCCTGCCTCAACCACTGCTCCCCTCAGCAGTGTACTTCAGTCGATCTGCCTGTTCTGCTCCCCACTCTGTCTCTGGTGACAGAGACACCACCCCATACCTCTGGCCTACACCCCAGCTTGTAGGCATAATAAATCTTAAAAAAAAAACAAAAAAAAACTTACACTTGCCCTCTCCTGTTTCACCACACTTCCTCTACCTGCTGTTTGTTTAGATACAGTTTAGATGAAACTTCAATGTTCTTGTTTCACTAAAGACTCCACTTATTTGAATTGGGAGATGATTCCACTGAATTTGTGACTCATTTTTAAATATCAGTCTTAGTGAAGAATAGGTTGCTCACAGTAAACACCATACATTTAAAATATAAAATTACTGAGTTTTGGCAATTACACATACATACAATTACACATACTATTTTAACAATTACACATTATTTGGATACAGAACATTTGCATCACAGCCAAAAGATTCCTCAGACTCCTTTGCAGTTCTTCCAAGCCCCAAGCAATGCATCGTCTATTCTTTGTCACTACACATTAATTTACAATTCCTAGAATTTTATATAGTCTGAAATCTTTTGTGTCTGACTTTTCCCACCCATTTAATAGTTCTCTTTATCCCCACTAAGTACTATCCCATGTGTGGATATATCACATTTGGCTTATCCACTCTTCTGTTCATTGCCACTTAGTTTGTTTACAGTTTGAGATTATATTAATAGAGCTGCCTTGCACATTAACATATAGGTATTTTTGTGAACAAATGTTTCATTACTTTTCTGTAAATACAAGGAGTAAAATACTTGGGTTGTATGGCAAATGAATCATTATTTTTTAAAAATGTCAAATGTTTTGCAAAATGGTTTTCCATTTTATACACACATCAATGAGATGTGCCCCATGTTTAACAAAACTTTGTACTATTAGTGTTTTTAATTTTAAAGTTTGGTGGGATTGTATCAGTATCTTATGATCTTAATTATCATTTTTTAAAAAGATTTATTTATCCATGTATACAAGAACTGGGGTGCAGGCCAGAGGTGTGGGGGTGGTGAGAGGACCAACCAGAGACAGTGGGGAGCAGAACAGGCAGATCTACCAAAGTACACTGCTAAAGGGAGCAGTGGGCGAGGCAGGAGAGTTCCACTGCGCCATGTGGGAAGCTCCCTGGCCAGTGATCGAACCCATGTTGCAGCGGCCCGTGGGTAGCTTCATATGCTGAGACCTAGCCCGTTGCGCCACTAGGGAGGCCCCTCATCTTAATTATCATTTGCCCAGAGATTAATGATGTTGAGTGTCTTTTCAGAGATGTATTTGTTAGTCATTTGTACATCAGCTATTTCAAAGTGTGTGTTAAAATGTATTTTGGGGTTAATTGACTTCTTATTACTGAACTGAAAATATTCTTTATAAATTCAGGATACAAGCTTGTTTTAGGTATATATTCTGTGACTATTTTCTCCCAGTTCTGACAGTTTACCTCATGGAAACATTAATGGTCCTTTTAACCCATTTCTAGGTATTTTATGGAGTTGATAAAGAAAAAAAAAGTTAACAATATTCTTCTATAATTAAATTTTAAGGTACACATTATTTGCTTTTTATCTTCTCCTTAGCCCAGGCAGTAAACTCTGTACTGCACACTCCGATTCCTCTTACCTAAAAAATGGTGCCTTACAGTTAATGCATAGGGCTTGTCTTTACACTAGTATCCTTGCTATTTTAATGTCGAATTTAACACACATACACAATGCAATTAAATGACCCCAAGCCATAATTGCCTATTAAGTATTTGCCTTCTTCTGTAAACAAATCTCTTTCCAATTGTGGAAATACCTGCTTAACAATACTCTTGCCATTAGCTCACAAAACAAGGATGAACATTTATTAGAAAAACAAAATAGACTCAGTTCATTCCCAGCCTGAGAATCTGAGCATCAAGGTTGAACTCAGAAGAGCTTTTACAACCAACTGATATACCCCTGGAAATGGAGTTTTCCACTGGTAATGCCAAGAGATCCTTGAGTACAGAAGCAGGCACTGTGGAGATAAACATCTGACAATTTCATTTGCAAGTATTCATGTTTCATTTTGGATAATGTTCCCCCTATTTACTTCTTCAGCAGCTATGCATCAAATATCCTACAGTGTAATCCTTCTCTCAGCACTTATCAATGAACTATGAAATAGTATTAAATAGAATTAATTAGAAGTTTTAATGAATCATGTCTGTCCTCATTTATTATACAATGTAATTTTCAAGGAGTGATTAATTATGAGTTACAGATGAGTGAGTGGTTAATATAGTTTGTTAACCTTACTAAGGAGTGACTGTACACAGCAAGCTGCTGCTTCTGTTTATTAGTACATGGCTTTGTACCACCATCAGTTTAAGTGAACAGAAAGGTTTTAGTGACTCTGCGATTCATATGCACTGTCAGCTAATAATTCACTCCTTTATTTTCTTCCCTGTATATCATTATGAACATTGTTGAGATTCGAAAGTAGAATTCCAGCATCCTCACTTTGGAGTGATTCAATACAGCTATTAGTTTGCCCATATCACGTCCACCTGAGCTGCATGATTATTTTAAGTAGATCCCATTGAATACAAGCCGGCTTGTTTGAAATGAGACTCACTGAATATTTCCGTGGAGAATATACCAATTTATCACATTATTACTATCATTATCTAAAAAATGGTAGCTGGAAGCCGTTCATTTTCTATTTTCTTGTATGCACCTTTCAGAAACTGAATAATGCCCAAGCTGATAAAAATGTAGTAGTTAAATACAAAGTAGTTTTGTAGACAGGAAGTTATTGAGACAGGCTCATGGGAATGCCAAAAGGGTTTTTGCTTTCCCAACAGACACACCCACAAAAGACCATGGCATCCTTGGGAATGAGTTGACATCTTAAAATACTTTTTAAAGGACTAATTGCTATGGTTATATGGAGGTGGAAAATTTTCATTGCATGCCTCCATTTGCTTGCTGAAGTGTAGAGAACCGATATCTCAGTTTTGCTGTGCATCAGTGTAGGGTAAGTGGAACAATGATCAAGTTTTTCCACCCTCCCCTCAATGATAGACCTCTGCAGGCCTACATGCATGCCTGATGGCGAGCACCTGGAGTAGGGTGTGGGCATGCGAAAGTGGGCACACCTCAGTCAGAGACTGGGCTTATAAGCAGCAGCAGAAGTAGCAGGAGCAGTAGCAGCAGCAGCAGCAGCAGCAACAAAGAACAGAGCGTGGAGCAGAGGACCATTTGGGGTGCAACAGAGACCACGAGAGAACACCTGAGAGCCCCAAGAGAGTGAAGATTCGCTGGGGGCTGCCCCCGCCCCACCTCACTCCGTGGCCTGCCCTATACCTGATTGCCTCTCTACTAAAAGATAATTTAAAAAGCCACCAAGGGCTCCAGAACTCCTCCTTTCCATATCTGCCCAGCTCTGTAGACAACCTGCTCCTGGTGTCCTCCTGCCCCAACAATTAGACACTTGAGTTTTCTACTCTGAAACTAGGGGAGTTTGATCTCTTTGGTGGCCCAGTTAATCTCAGGAGGAAAAACAACATATATCTATATTTCAGTAATATTTAACAATATTTAGTACTTTTATTGGTATTATTAAATATAGAGAAAAAGCTCCACAAATTAAAAAAACTATGATTGAAGAATGTTAACTGACTTATCCAGAACCTCACAAATAGTGAGCAAAACATTCATTAATTGAATAAATATTTATTGAGCAGCTAATATGAAATACCTACTATTGTTTTGTGGGCTACATAAGACAAAGTCCTTTCCATCATAGACCTTAGATAGTAGAAGGAAGAAATTAAATAAAAAACAAATAAATAGATACAGCGATCAATCCTGTGAATAAACTAAGAAAGCAAAGTGCTTAGGGAAAACCTGGACATGAAGTTTATTTAGACAAGGTGATCAGTAAAAAAACTCCTTGAAAGGATGTCCTATCAGAACAAAATCGACTCATGAAAAAGAGTCATTTAAGAGAACACTCCAGACAGAGAGAACGGCAAATCCAAAGATCATGAGCCTTTTGATGTATTTGAGGAAGAACAAGAGACCTATGTGTTGGAGAGAAAAACAGTCGAGGAGAGATGAAGTTGGAGAGACAGACAAGGAGGATTTCTTCCAATGAGTTCCCTTGGAGGTACAAGCAAAAAATTGGATTGAAACTCAAGAGATAGTGTATGGTAAAAAATCCTTTTCCAACCTGATTTTTCCTGGAACTTTTAGGACATGAGAAATGAAAGATAATGTCCTAGAACATCAGATAGCATTTTAATTTCCATTTTTCATTATAAGGAAGAAAAGTTAAAAAAAAAAAAGAGTATCCCTTAGAACCTAGAATTTGAAGCTATTAAAATAAAAGTATGCTGGGAATAGCAGATCTTCATTAGGGGAATCAGCTTTCAGATGGACAATGGTTTTGAAGTCAAGGACTATGTCTTACGTACTTTTTTATTCTGCTGTGCACACAAATTAGTCTCCTGTTCCCAGTCAGTGCTCTATCAAATGAACTGAATGGCCTATTTATTTATAGTATTTGAAATCACTGTAATAGAACAGAAGGATTCAGAAAGCAGCCCGCACTTAGCACTTGGCTTCAGAGTGTATATACTATCGATTCAGAAATCCAGTTTGTCTTTGGTGGGGTATTGCTAATCCCTGAAGTAAATATATAATAATTCACTTATTTTGCAAAATGTACATTTTCTGATCTACTGTCCCCAATGAAAACTATGAGGACTCCTTAATGTTAGTTTTCTGAGAGAGTCTAAGGAAAATCCGGTCCTACTTCCTCTCTAGACAGACTCTGAGAAGTCCGTAACTTACATTATGATTAACTTTTGGTGTTATACATTATATGGGTTTTAACAAGTGTATAGTGAGCCTGTGTCATCAGTATAGTATCATACAGAATAGTTTCAGTGCCCTAAACATCCTCTGTGCTCCTCTTATTCACCCTTTCTCCCTTTGCCTCAACCCCTCAGAACTACTGATCTTTTTACATTCTCCATATGAACATAAATTGTCAACTCTAAACTTCATGAAGTCTAAAATTAAATCAAGTATTAAAAAATATGTGTTGTAAATGTAAAATACAGATCATATTTTGAAGACAGTATGAAGAAAAGTAAAACGTCTCATTTCTTCATAATGATCACATGTTAAAATAAGTTTGACTACATGTAATAAAATAAAATTAATTTTATCTACTTGAAATTAATTTTATATACTTAATTTTATGATTTTTACATGACTACAAAAATTTTTACTTATGTGGCTTGCATTATTCCAAGACAGTGTTGCTTTAAACTTCTGACAGCTGAACTCCAGTGATACCATTAACTGGGAAATCAAGAATTTCCCAGACATCATGAGTAAATAGCCTTTCATTCTATATCATTAGTTAATAATAAATACAATTTTAAGAAATTTTCCTGAATAAATGTGATGAACTATTGACAAAGATGAAATCATCACAGATTCATATGTGGTATTAGCAGAGTAATATAAGGGAATTAAATACTTTAATCATAAGCATATACTGTAGTCCCTGTTTTTATATAACATCCATGGACCTTATAACTGCGCAGTCCCCTGTGCCATAATCATCACCCTTGCTAGTCCCCTAAGCTCTCACATATGTATCTTTCTCCATGTGGCCCTTTGTACTAACGACAAATGCCAGAAACTTCCCAAGAAAATGGAAGTATGCAGATTGACCCAGCGTCTATTTATCCTGCGCTGACAGCCTTTTTGCCTCTTAACCTCATCATGCATTATGGAGTGAGAGGAAAGGAGGGAGAAGAATGCTCTGCGAAGGGTGTTCTGGAGAGAACAAGCTGAAGGTTATACACCTGCGCTCTCTCTTTTTTCTCAGCCCTTAGATTCACTGATGCTTAAAGGGGGAAATAGCACTTAAAAGTGCTGTATTGGTACTCATGCTCAATCCACAAGTCTCCTCTCATCTGTGCTTCTGCGGTGCTGGAGGGTGGAAGGAGAGGTAGGCACTGTCTTTAAAGTTGTTTTTTTCATGCGCACTCAGCTCTCTCCCAACCTTGGACCTTGCATGTGACATGCAGAGGACACGAAGGACACAAAGAAGTTTTGACTGAATTCCGAATAATACATTATTGTTTCTGCTCCAGCACACATTTTAGAGCAGTTCTAAATGAGATGATTTTCGAAGTGAAATGATTTTCATTAGGTATTTGAATTAATCTACAGTTAGGGGGTGGTGCAGAGATTTGGCTATCCAGAAACAGAGAGCTAGGACAGGTACCTCAGTTTTTGTAAGAGCTGAGAAGGATGTCCGACAGGTGACATTTCATTTCTGTTACCTCCTTACTTATCTGAATGGAAGGATCCCATGGTTTTTATTTAATTTGCAAATCCTGTTTTGAAGTAATGAAAGAATTGAAGAATTTTGAACACTTGAAGGATGAAATGAATGTATCTGGTTTTAAATTCCATCAAGTTCAGAACTCACTTCCTGTCCATCTGGTGCACCTAGATATTTCTCTTGTCATAATGGTGCCTATCTGGAATCTTCTTACTCCATGCCTACCCTCTTTACCCACCTCTTCTTCCTTCATGTCTCAGTTTAAATGCCATTTTCTCAGGGAGCTTGAGAATAGTATATTAATAGTTTTTTTTTTTATTGAAGTAACTTTGGTTTACAACACTGTATAACATTTAGGAAATCAAGTTCACACCCCTTAGATGGATGTCACCAGTCCACTCCCACAATTGAAGCCTCAGTCCTTTACCCTCAGTGGCTCGGCCCCCTCCCACCTTGGTTTCCACCATACCCTCCCTCCGCCTCTAGTAGCCTCAATTCTGCAGTCATATTTCTAGGGTTTGTCTTGGGTTAGTATTGTAAATTCCTTTTTTTTGTCTCTGTATATACCACATATGAGTGAAATCATTGAGTATTTGTCTTTCTCTTTCTGACTTATTTGGCGAAGGATGATTCCCTGCAGTTATATCCATGTTGTCACAAATAGCAAGAGTTAATCTTTGGTTACAGCTGCCTAGTCTTCCATTGTGTGTATATACCACATCTTTTTAATCCACTGCTCTGAAAAAGGGCATTTAGTTTGTTCCCATAACTTGGCTATTATTGTAAGTAATGCTGCAATGAACATAGGAGTGCAGATACCCCTTTGAATTAGTGATTTTACATTCCTTGGGTAGATACCTAGGTGTGGAATTGCTGGGTCATACGATAAGTCTATTTCTAATATTTTGAGTTACCTCCATACTGTTTTCCACGGGAACTGAACCAGTCTACATTCCCACCAAGAGTGTATGAGAGTTGCTCTTTCTCCACATGCCTTGCCAGCATTTGCTGTTTTGGGGTTTTTTGTTTTATTTTGTTTTGTTTTTTGTTATCAGCCATTCTAACTGGAGTAAAGTGATATCTCACTGTAGTTTTGTCATTTCTGTCTCTTCTTCTACCTGGGTCCTTAGTGTATTACTATGTTTAAGGTCACTGATTAGATCCTTCATTTGATCTATTCTATTTAATAACTTTCTCTAGATTCTTATATCATTCATAGAGCTCTTCACCTCTAAAATTTCTGCTATTTCCTTAATTAAAACTTCAGCTTCTACATTCTACCTTTTGTTCTTTGATTATATTTCTGAACTCATTAATTTATTTTTCTGAATTCTGTTGTATCTCTTTGACTAGCTCTTTTGAGTTCTCTTGTATTTCTTTGACTTGCCATTCTTTCTCTTGTATTATTTTGATTTGCCTTTCTGAATTTTCTTCTTTGTCTTTGAGCTGCTTTATTATAGCAGTTCTGAACACTTTATGTGATAGAGAGTATATTACATCTTTCCCGTTTAGAATCTGTAGAGTTGTTCTCACCTTGATATACCGTCTTGAGTAAACATATTTCCATGTGTTAGAATTTTGTCTAGCATTTTGCTATTAGAAGTCTCCCTGTTTTATTACTTTTTTTTATTGTCTTTAGCGGTTGATATTTATTTATTTATTTACTTATTTATTTAGGCCTTCACTGGCTTCAGTGTGTACTTAGATCTTAGATCTATTTTGTAGTTGTTGAGTCAGCAGGGTGGAGAGGGAATTGAAGGGATTCAGATGTTAGTGTGAATGAGTTGGCGAGGGACTGGCTCGCGTTTGCTCCTCCCCCTGCACTCCTCCTCTCTGGGCTTGTGGATGACAGACTTGGCAGTCCTTGTGCTCTAGTGTGCCTCACAAAGTAAGCAACAGTTGGAAGAGGTGAGAAGGGGAGCTGCAATTCAGAATGACTTCTCCGCTCTTATCTTTACTGGGAACCTACCTTGTGTGGAGCACCCCAGCTTCTCCACAAGATTTTTCCCTCTTCCAAAAGAGTATGTGTCCAACAACCACCACTGCCACTCCCTAGGACCCTTGGGTCAACAGACTGCCCTGCCACCAGTGTCCCCTGCTTCATGCTACAGCCCCGTGTTTCCTCTCCCCACCCACCTCCTGTTCAGTGAAGCACGAATCCCTTCAGAGTCAACTCTGGTGAAGTCTGCACTGGTCTCTAATGAACAAGGGAAAATTAATACTACTCCTATCAGAGAGACTATCTGTCCAAACAGTGCCCCTCTGGCTCACTGTTCCAAGAGCTGCCGCCTGTGGGAACCAGGTCCTTCTGTTGCCTCTGCCAGGAACTGTCACATCTGCTCCCTTTGGCAGGGACAGCTCTGCTGCTTTCCAGGACCTCCTACTGGATCTAGGTTACTTCCAGGGTCCTCCTGGGGCTCACTGAGTTCTGTGGGGGTCTACCACCAGTGGGGCTGCTTTCAGAACCTGCCCTGGGGCTTGCGAGACTATCAAGGCCTACTGTGGTGGATCTGCTACCAGGATTCTCCCTGGAGCTCACTGAGGTCTGTGGAGGCCACAGTGGTCAGTCTGCTTCCAGGTCCCATCACAGAGCTTGCCTAGGTCTGCCAAAATTGACTACAGAAGGCACTGCAAGTTCCACTCCATCATTTGTAGGGTCTACAGGGCTGCTGGGGCTCAACTTGTTTGCCCAGGTAGGCTACCTGCTTGGCCTGTTCTACTGTTTGCTAGCGCCCCCCTCCTTCAGATATTACTCCTAGCATGTGCTATAATCATCTGTTTTTACTTCAGAAGTTATTGGCTTTGTTCAACTGCAGTCCAGCTCTGATGATGTAGAGGACGTGAGCTCAGCACCCTCATTCCATTGCCATCTTTTCCCTCTTCATGCATTCTCAAATATTGTTTCAAAAGAAAATTAAAATAATGACTGGAATTCTTCTTACTTCTTATAACCAGTGAAAGTAGTAAGATGCTGGGAGAAAATGATAAAGATTTAATTATTTATAAATTCCCTGACTTTCAGATAACCTGAAGGTACCCCTTTATTATACTTGCAAATTATCCTACTTCTTCATAGCATAACACAAAATTATAATGATCTCTCTCAGTGACTAGATAAAAAAGCAAAGAGTCTGTCAGTTCAGAACAAAAATAAACTCCATAAGGGAAAATATTGGTTTGGAATTTATTCCCAATACTAGTATATTTTCTGGCAAATAGTAGTTACTGAATAAAAATTTATTGAGTAAGTCAATGAATAAATAAATGCAAGGATGAAGAGGTTAATTTCATGTTCATCAATAATGCTTTACTAGAAAAGACATTTTGGGAAATAGACCACAAGACCATATATAGGGAATGACAGAAATCAATGCATAGAATATCTCACTCACTTTTTAATATAAAGTGTTTCAATATCAAAAGACTGTATTTGTTCTTTAATTAACTACTGAAATGTGGTATTGTAATTGAGCTAGATTATACAGCAGGATATAATGAAAAAAGTCTAAAGCAAATAAATCAATTGTGTGTGTGTGTGAGTGTGTGTGAGTATGCGTGTGTGTGCATTTGTGTAGCATATGCTGTTAACATCAGAAGAAAAAAGAAGCAGAAATGATCAAAAGCCATTAATTCTGAGTGCATCTTGGGGTGCTTTAACTGACTATTCCTTTATAAGATTTTTTGGGGATTTTTTAAACCGTATTTGTGCTTCTTGGGAAAAAAATATTTATCCATTTGCTAACAACTAAACCCCAGTGGTCAGTCATTTTTCACTCGGTATCCTTTGCTTCATAATTCTAAATTTCATATTTTCCAGACCACATGAAAAGGCACTTGACACCATAATTATGTCATATATCTCTTTACACTCCTCATAATATAGAGTGTGACGTGTTCCTCATAGTGAATACTACTATTTACCAATTAATGGCAATTGAAAGTTACTGTTTTTAGTTCAATAATTCATGTTTCAAATTTAATTTTCATTTATTTTAAAAAATGTCCTAAAGAAGTCATTTATTCTAAACATCCTTATATCTATTTTCCAATTCAGTGAATATCATAAGAACATAGCATAAATACAGGCGTGTCCTGCATGGCCTTCCGTGTGGCGCACCTAATATGTTGGTACTCCTGGCCAACAGCCTCATAATGTGTTATATCCAGATGTCCCCACATGTGAGCCTAATGCCAATAATAATAACACCATGTTATAGAACCTTTGATATTATCTCAATGATTAGCCATGAAATGGTCAATTGTAGAATAGCATAAAGTCAAAATTAAAATAATCACTGGGACTCATTTTTGAAAACTAGTGAAAGCAGTAAGAGGCTGGGAGAAACTGAAACATTTTTAATCATCTGAAAATCTAAAGAATGTTTCTGTGATTGGGCTATTTATTGCCTATTAGAATCATTGTATAATGTAATAATATAACCCCAGGGTTGAAAAGACCAGAAATGGTCATTTTTTCCAATTTTCTAGCCAGTGCTTCTTTCTTGCCAAAATACAGTAATACCTAGGCAGTTTGTATGGTTAAACATCCTCTTCCTCATCTGTAGAAGTAGAGGAGCAAAATGAAGGACTAGATAAAACTAAATCAAAACAAATCCTAGAAAACTGCTGAGTTGGGGAGGGTGAGGTTAGGGAACAAATCGGTGAAGAGACCCAATGGTGGTGAGTGTGGGGGGTAACACACATTTGGGGAGGTGTGAACATATACCTCTAAATCATCTTCAGTGTCGCAAACCAAGATTACAGCAATAAAAGAACAACAATAAAAAAGAGTCATGGTGCCTGCAAAATATTCTTTTACAAATATTCCCATTATATTAAGGCCAAAAAAAATCTCTGTGTATTATTTGAGTGGTTTGGTATGACCCATTAAGGCCTTCCAGAATTAATCTAATACTTCCTGTTAGAGACTTTCAGATATTTTTTAAAAATCTATCTATCTATCTATCTATCTATCTATCTATCTATCTATCTATCTATCTATATTTTATTGTTATTTATATCTTTTACATTTTGTATTCCCCTTGGGTAACCCACCACCAATTCACCCGTGATCCATCTCCGTGGTCCCTTGTGTCCTTTTCTACTCCATTTTGTGCCCTTAACCTCCCCTTCCCTCCCTCCCACCCCCTCCCACCCCTACCTACTGAGTGTTCTCCTATTTGGTTTCCTTATAGTCCTGTTATAAGTGAAACCATTCAATATTTTTCTCTTTATTTTCTGGTTTATTTCACTGAGTATGATCCTCTCTAGTTCCATCCATGTTGCTGCAAATTGCATGTGTTTATCTTCTTTGAATGCTGAATAGTATTCCATTGTGTATATGTACCACATCTTTTTGATCCAATCATCTATTTTTGGATATCTGGGTTGTTTCCATACCTTTGCTATTGTGAACAGTGCTGCAATGAACATACGGGTGCATGTATCCTTTTGAATTAGTGTTTTTGTGTCCTTTGGGTAGATTCCCAAAAGTGGTATTGCTGGGTCATATGGAAGCTCCATTTTTAGCAGTTTGAGGAATCGCCATACAGCTTTCCATAGTGGTTGGACCAGTTTGCATTCCCACCAGCAGTGTAGAAGAGTTCCTTTTCTCCACATCCTTTCCAGCATTTGTTGTTGGTTTATTACTTAGGAGTCTTGTCTTTACTCTTCAATTTGTAAGGGGAATGAATCTCATTCCAGTACTGGTACCTGTCCAAAGAAACCATATGCCCCTGTCTGTAGTCCCATAATTATGTGGCATTTCTGTCTTCAGGAATTAGAATCTCTATTATTTTGGATTAAGTTTTAGAGAAAACATGGACAGAGCTGGAAAATTTTAACATAAATATTCTGGTAATAGAAGTCATGTAGGAGACAGAAATTCAAACATTTGTCCTTGGAAGGCAGTCCCAATCAGAAACAATGGTTTATAAGGTCAAGAATTTGGAACAAACTCAACAAAACTTTTACATTTCTTTCACCTGATCACTGGGTCTGAAGGAAGGGTTAACTTTTAAGTCCTATGTCAGAGTAGCCCTGAGTCATCCTCTAGAGCTCCAGATACATGTGGGAGCTAGAAGCATGAGGCAGGACAGAAAAGCTTTGTATATACTTTCTGTTTTGTTTTTTTTTTATCTTTGCCATTTTAATAGCTTCATTTTTGTTCCCCTGATTTCATTACTCAGGTGTGTGGTACCATTCAACCTTTCTCACTTTTACTCTGTGTGGGTGCAGTTTTGACCTTCAGTGTCTTTCAGTGGCAATGACCCTCTCAGCCACATTCACCTTTGCCCCCTCTCACTGACACCATTGCAAATGTTCTGGGCCAAGGGTCTTATTAGTAAGTTTCCTTCTATTATTTCATAAATAGCTGGATTTCATTAAACTAATCATATCACTTCAAAGCAAAGGGATTTCTCACTGAAATCTGAACAATATTTTGCATGCTCATAGAAAACTGAGCCTGAGTTTCATGCAAATCCATTTTTTTAAATTCAACTCATATCATTATTCTTACTCTGAAGGTAATCAGTGTAAAAGCTACCAAAATCTTTACTTTCAAACTTCTAGCTTTCCAAAATTATGGTCCTCCATTGAGGACAGTTTAAAGCAAAGAATTTAAATTAAGGTTATTTTGAGCTATTTAAATTAAGGGTATTTGGAGCCATATAGAGAATGCAGATGATTGTATGGAAAAATCAGTTATTCCTTATTACATTTCTTATTTTGTTGGAAGTATCTCAGAAATCCACTCAGAACTGAAAGGATACAGGTCTTTAAAATGGGTAGGAAAAAATCTGTGAGCATTTATAGAAATGTTGGACTAAACCGAAAGTTGTGGTCAAATAGAAAAGTGACATTGATGTCTTTCTTGTTATGACTAAATTAAACTTTTTATTATTTTATTTATTTGTTTGTTTATTTTTATTTTCCTAAGTCATTGTCTCTGTTCACGTCCATTTTCTTAAAACCTCACTACTGGGCAATTGCTACATTCCAGTTTGCTTTAATTTTTAAACTAGAGTAGGGTAATGGTTATATCAAATTTCATTCAATGAGGGTACCAGGAAAATCAGAGCTATCTCTGCTTATGGATAAAAGTACAGTGATTTCAGAAACACTTTTAACGAGTAATGTGACAGCAGGCAATGCTGACCATCATTAATGCCAGCGGTGCCTGCACGTGTGGGAACATGTATACTATGGGGCCTCCCTGGTGGCGCAGGGGTTAGAGTCTCAGCGCTATCAAGCTATCACCAGCCACTGTGGCACAAGTTTGATCCCCAACCAGGGAGCTGACCCACATGGTGCAGCAGACCTCTCCTGCCTCGCCTCCTGCTCCCCTCAGCAGTGTATTTCAGTAGATTTGCCTGTTCCGCTCTCCACTCTGTCTCTGGTGAATCCTCTCACCCCTGGCACCTATGGCCTACATCCCAACTCTTGTATGCATAAATTAAATAATATCATCCCAAATCTTAGGTCTGCTCAGAATGTGGCTCAAAAAGTCTGCTCCCTTTTCCCTGGAAGACTTGTTAAAAATGAAGATGTGTAGGTCCATTCAGATACTCAGATATGCCTAAGATCTGCTTAAAAAGAAAAAAATCTTCAAGTGTGTAACATCGTGCAAAATTTCACTGTGAAACCCCAGACTTACAGCTCCCTTTATAGACTTAGTCATGTACTAAATCTTTCCTTTTTTACATTTTATTTTCGATATTTCAGGAGATTATTTATCCCCACTCCCCTCACATGCAAATGTCTGAGTCCCCATACAGGTTGCTGTGCAGATAACAGTGCAGATGTCAGAGGCTTCCTTTAAAAGATCTCAGAATGCAATCCATCAAAAGGTCCATTCCCTAGGCTTTAGAGAGGGTGTTTTATTTCAGGCTGATGAAATCATACACTGTCATTCCTAATCTAGATTAGCATCACAAAGTCTGTGATGTATGCCTTCCTCCTCTCATCCGAATGTGTGTTCAAGTGTTTTCCACGTTGCAGTCTGAAATCCCTCCCTTTCCATTGCATCCTAATGTTTGCTTCATTCTGTTTCTTGAAAATAAAAAGAACAATTGTTGATTGAAGAATTAAAAATCCCATAAGATAAACGTTTACTGACTGATTTTTCACCATCAGCATGAAATTCTGATTTGTGATTCAACACTACTGCTTAAGAGTTACTTCTATCTGGGCCTCCCTGGTGGCACAACGGGTTAAAAGCAGCGCTGTGGAGCTATTGGCGGCTGTGGTGCAATTTCAATGCCAGGCTGGGGAGAATCCCACATGGTGTGGCAGACCTCTCCTGCCTTGCCTGCTGCTCCCCTCAGCAGTGTATTTTGGTTGATCTGCCTGTTCTGCTCCCCACTCTGTCTCTAGTGAACGCTCTCACCGCCCCACACCTCTGGCTTGCACCCCAGCTTGTATGCAAAAATAAAATAAGTCCTTAAAAAAAAAGAGTTACTTCTATCAGTTTCTAAGTTAGCATAATTCAGCAATTGAGTTCCCAAGAATTCATGAAAAAATGTTACATCCATAGATTTGTGTGGTGTCTGAAATTAAGCTTTTGAGACTGATCAAAAACAGCTAACCCTCACCACTTCCCAAACCCCTGTCATCCTACCTTGCAACTCGAAATTTCCTCTACATAGAAGTAGTAAAGTCAGAATTCACTCAAAATTAAATGCCCACATCTGACATGAACATTTAGAGGCATTACGTGGAATTAATACATTATCATAATTTATTCAGGTTCTGACCATACTGCAAGTAAGTGGAGGAGATGGCCCAGAAGGCTGCTCACACATCAGCATGCTTTCTCCTTGTTTCTACTTCGGGATGCAGGAGAGGTGGGGTGAAGGACTGTCAATCTTAACCAAGGCACAGAACATCAGTTTATAAAATTTTTGAAGAACTCTATGTCACATCAGTCTTAAAGAAAGGCAATCCTGTCATTTGTAACACGTCAATGAACCTGGAGGGTTATTATGCTAAATTAATTGAGGCAGAACAGTTAAGAAAATATTTCATTTTCAGGTTTCCCTGGTGGCGCAGGGGTTAAAGTCTCAGCCTGTGAAGCTATCACCAGCCACTGTGACATGAGTTTGATCCCCAGCCAGGGAGATAATCCACGTGGCATAGCAGACCTCTCCTGTCTCCCCCACTGCTCCCCTCAGCAGTGTATTTCAGTAAATCTGCCTGTTCTGCTCCCCCACTCTGTTTCTGGTGAATCTTCTCACCCCTGGTACCTCTGCCTTACACCCCAGTTCTTGTATGCATAAATAAATAAAAATAAATCTTAAAAATGAAAAAGAAGGGCTTCCCTGGTGGCGCAGCAGTTGAGCACTGCGCTGTGGAGCTGTCTGCAGCGCGTTATGCAAGTTCGACACCCAGCCAGGGAGAATCCCACATGGTATGGCAGACCTCTCCTGCCTCGCCCGCTGCTCCCCTCAGCAGTGTATTTCTGATCTGCCTGTTCTTCTCCCCACTCTGTCTCTGGTGAACCCTCTCGCCACCCCACGCCTCTGGCCTATACCCCAGCTTGTATGTATAAATAAATAAATCTTTTTAAAAAATGAAAAAGAAATTTCATTTTCTTTTCCTATTCCTTCATCAATGGACACTGTAGAGTAAGTGAGAATTGTCAGGTTTTTACATCCTCCTCTCAGTGATGGACCTCTGTAGGTCTACACGCATGCTTGATGGTGGGCACCTGGAACAGGGTGTGGGCCTGCGTGGGTGGGCACACCTGATCCAAATACTGGGCTTACAAGCAGAGGAAGCAGCAGCAGCAGAGAACAGAGTGTAGATCATCGGCAGCAGAAGCAGCAAGAAGTAGCAGAGATAGAGCGTGGAGCAGAGGACCTTCAATTTGGGGTGCAGCAGGGACCATGAGACGCCACCAGAGAGCCCAAGAGAGTGAAGATTTGCCGGGGGATGGGAGGCCTGCCAGCCTCCCAGCCCCACTGGCCCCTTTGCCTGCCCTGTACCTGGTTGCCCCCCTACAAGAGACCATTAAAGCATAAAAAACCACCAAAGGCTCCAGAACTCCTTTCCTTTAGACCCGTTTGCCCGTCTCCTTAGTGAACCTGTGCTCCCTGTGGTCATCCTGCCATGACAGGCACTAAGCTTGTTTCTATACCTTGGCTATTGTGAATAATACTGCCGTGAATGTGTGAATACAGGTATCTCTTCAAGATAATAAGCTTGTTTCCTTTACAGGTATACACAGATATACTCAGAGGTGAGAATGTTGAACTTTTGGCCATACAGGCTACATTCCCACCAATAGTGTACAATTATTCCTTTGTCTCCATGTGCTTGGCATCATTTGCTATCTCATCTCATCTTTTTGATAACAGGCATTCTAATGACTATGAGGTGATATCTCCTTGTAATTTTGATTTGCACTTTCCTCATAATTAGTGATGTTGAACACATTTTCATGAACTTGTCAGTCATTTGTATGTCTTCTCCAGTAAAAATGTCTGTTCAGGTTCTTATTTTAGAAAAAGATTATTATTATTAACTACTGTTGTTGCTGCTTTTGCCTTTGAGTTGTATGAGTTCCCAGCATTTTGGATATTGGCCCTTATCAAATATGTAGTGTAGGGCAAATGGAGGCATCAGGTTTTTCCTCCCTACTGCCGTTGGACTTGATGATGGGCACCTGTGGTCCAGCACGTGTGGCATGTGCGTGCGTGAGTGGGCGCACCTGGGCCTGATGAAGCGCTATATAAGGGCGTTGTCACAGGAGCAAGGAGCTGGAGCTCGAGCCTCGAGCACCAGGCAGTAACAGCGTGGCAGCAGTAGAGAGCAGAGGACCATGTGGCAGAGTGGCAGAGAACAGCGGAGTACAGGGAAGGATGGCATAAAAACAGCTAATAAAGAGTCTGCTTGAACCGATGATGAACCTACCCGGTCTGAGATGGTTGCAGAACATGCAGTTTGCAAATATTTTCTCCCATTCCATAAATGACCTTTACAATTTCAGTTTAATGTGGTCCTATTCATGCTTTTCTTTTTCCTTTGTGGCTTATACAATAGGGTAATAACCTAATTACCCTGTAGGGTAAACAAAAGCGTGATCGTATTTTCCGCCCTACCACCATTACCATCAATGATAGACCCCTGCAGGCTTACACACGTGCCTCATGGCAGGCACCTGAAGTAGGGTGTGGGTGTGCGTGACTGGGCTTATAAGCAGCAGCAGTGCAGTAGCAGCAGAAGCAGGAGAGAACAGAGTGTGGCAGCAGAGGACCCAGAGAAAGTGAAGGTTTGTGGGGGGCTAGGAGGCCTGCTAGCCTCCTGCCCCCCCCGGACCCCCATGCCTTCCCTATACCTGGTTGCTTCACTGCAGAAAGATCATTAAAAGCCTAAAAAGCCACCGAGGGCTCCAGGACTCCTCCTTTGCCTGTCTGCCCAGCTCCATAGAAAACCTGCTCCTGTGCCATCCTGCCACTACAGTGCCATATCAAAAAATATCATTGCCAAAGCCAATGTCAAATAATTTTTACCAATGTTTTCTTTTGGGAGTTTTATGGTTTCTGGAATGTGCAAGACCTTTATCCATTTTGAGTTGATTTGTGTGTATGATAGCTCAATTTTATTGTTTTATCATAGAGGCCCAATCTCATTATTTTGTACATGGATATCATTTTCCCAACACTTTTTACTGAAAAGACTATCATTTCCCCATTGTGTGTTCATAACTTAGTTGACCATATCTGTGTGTATTTATATCTTGGATTTCTTTTTTTTTTTTAAGATTTATTTATGCACACAAGCTGGGGTGCAGGCCAGAGGTGTGGGGCAGTGAGAGGGTTCACCAGAGACAGTCAGGAGCAGAACAGGCAGATGGACTGAAATACATTGCCGAGGGGAGCAGTGGGTGAGGCAGGAGAGGTCTGCTGCACCATGTGGGAATCTCCCTGGCCAGGCATTGAACCCACGCAGCTACAGCCACTGATATCTCCACAGCGCTGTGCTTAAGCTGTTGCACCACCAGGGAGGCCCCTATTTCTAGGATTTCTGTTCATCTCTATTGACCATGTGTGTTTCTATGCCAGGACAATATTGTTTTGATTACTATCATTTTGTAATATAGTTTGAACTGAGCATATATTATGGCTCCAGCTTTGTTCTTCTTTATCAATATTGCTTTGGCTATTTGGGATCTTCTGTGATTCCACATGAATTTTAGAACACTTTTATTTCTGTGAGAAATGTCATAATCCTGAGATGATCATAGCCTAGTGGTAGACCCTGAGAGATTAGAAATTTGAAGAGTTGTGCCGTTTCCTTCTTTTTTGCACAACAATAATAAGCAAATGTTTTATTTACTTTCTGGTAGATAGTGCTAATCACTTGTAAATTGTTTCTTTTATTCTCTCACATATTTTAAAGGTGGTACTGTTTTTGCCCTCTACAGACACAAAAATGGAGCCTTAAAGGGATGTTAAGTATCTTGTACAAGGTCATCTAACTTTTAAGTGCTGAGGCCAATATTTGAATTTATGTACTGCTGAATCCAAGGTTGCATGCTAAATCCTTGCACAACACCACTTTCGAATACACCTTCCTCCTCCATTTTTTAGATTCCAGGTCTCATGTACTTTATTTGATTCAGCTGCAGAAGTAAAACAGGGAGAAATGGAACGGACTGTTCATTTCCTGAAGTTGCCTTAGCAATCATCTGGAGTCAATACATCCTTTTTATCTCTTAATCTATGGATTTTAGAGGAGAAAGGCTAGCCCACAATCAGGTTTTGAAATGGGTGTAGCATATAGTCTATGCCAGATCTCATCAATGCACCTCAGTTTCTATATGTGAAAAAAATCATGAAAACCTTCTCAATTTAACTGGATACAGGGGTGGGTTGAGATTAGAAATTGGAAAGTCATGATTGTTTATATTATCTCTCTCAGATTTTCCTGGATGTCAGGTAGTTTTTGATTAGTGTTAGAAAGCAGCCAATGGGAGATTGAATTCTTTAATGAGTTTTTAAAATTGGGCTGTTTTAACATTTAATCTATATGATATTGAATGCTTGCCAAGAAATAGCAGGTAATGGTTTTACTTTGGCTTAGGGGGAGGAGTTGTTCTATGATCAGTGCCCTGCATGTAAGACAGTTTCAGAAAGTCCTTTCTAAAGGATCTGGTTTCACATTTCCTTAAAACCCTACCAAGCCTTCTCATCTTGTTTAAAATTCCTTGCCAAGTGCCAAGCTTTCCTCTGCCAGTAGAGAGCTTTCCTCTCACCAATACTTAATATTTCCCAAATCCTCTGGTAGCTGGATTGCAGATGTAACTTAGGTTTTCCAATCATTTGCACTGAATTAAGTGGGTCGAGGATAGAGATAAAGGGGGTGGCTTGTGCAACATCATCTTAGCGGTAAGCTGAAGCTCTGTCAGACATGTGACCTTCTCCTTTTCTGGACTCCAGCAGCAGCACTGCAGTTCTAGAGCAGCACTGAAATTCGTGGTGTTCTGAGTTCCTGGCCCTCTCATGGCAGCAGAGGCAGTTGCCACCTGGGTGTGTGATTTCTGCAACATTGTCTTGAAAGGCCCAGGTTGGGGCCCACATCCTCCAGACCAACCACAATTTCCTAAGCATCTCAATCCTAGATGAAATTCTTTTGTACTTAACATAGCTAGGATAGTACTGATAGAACTCTTTTTGGCAGGCTTTTCCATAGCTTTGTTGCTGTAGGTCTTTTGTTCTCTAGCCAACATATCCCTTCCTGGCCCTCTTCCTTCTCTCAACCCTGTCCATCTTGTACTAGAAATTGCTTTAATGATAATACCTTTCTCCAAAGTGAATTAGCGTCCACTCACTCTGCATTCTATCCTAAAAGTTCAGCCCCTCATTAGGAAGGACACCACTCTTTACAAATGATTTGCAGACACCCACTGAATCCCAGTGAATAACTAGCTCCAGTGAGGGCTTCTGGATTCACTCATTTTAGGAAAAAATTTCCCTCTTTTCCTAGTGTCCAAAGTTTTCACCCACAACAGAGACCTTGTAGATGAATACCCTAATAATGCAAATCTACAGAATATCCCAAGAGCACAATAACAAATGAGAATTAACAGGCCTCCCTGGTGGTGCAAGGGGTTAAGTCTCAGCCTATGAAGCTATCAGCAGCCACAGCAGCAGGAGTTCGATCCCCAGCCAGAAAGATTCCCACATGGCACAGCAGACCACTTGTCTCACCTACTGCTCCCCTCAGCAGTGTATTTCAGTGGATCTGCCTGTTCTGCTCCCCATTCTGTCTCTGGTGAATCTTCTCACCCCCCCTCCCCACACCTCTGGCCTACCCCCCAGCTCTTGTATGCATAAATAAATAAATCTTTTAAAAAAATGAGAATTAGCACACAGGAAGCTAGCTACAGGGTGGCCACAAAAATGGAGCCTCGTATTTTTCAGGTTGCAATGTGAAACCAAAGCGAAAGCCAAAAGCCTTTTCTTCCTCATATTTTACTCCTTTACTCCCTTTCTTAAGAGAGGAGACTCAACTTCTTATGCTAACTAAGATCATAATCTGGAACTGCTAGAAACTTTTTTTTTTTGGGGGGGGGGTTTCCAATCTTTTTTTTTTT
>PVIJ01015504.1:0-36276 GCA_004024925.1 Scalopus aquaticus
TCATGGATTGGAAGGATTAACATTATCAAAATGGCAATCCTACCAAAAGCAATTTACAGATTCAACGCTATTCCAATAAAAATCTCAATGACATTCTTCAAAGAAATAGATCGACTACTGATGAAATTCATATGGAACCACAAAAAACCTCGCATAGCTAAAGCCCTCCTAACTAAAAAGAAAGAAAATGGAGGAATTTTACTCCCTGGTTTCAAACTATATTACAAAGCCATAATAATTAAAACAGCATGGTACTGGAACAAAAACAGACAGAAAGATCAATGGAACCGAATAGAATACCCAGAATTAAAGCCACATATCTATGAACAACTAATCTTTGACAAAGGAGCAAAGAAAATGCAGTGGAACAAGGACAGTCTATTCAATAAATGGTGCTGGGAAAACTGGACAGCCACATGCAAAAAAGATCATTTTTTTTTAAAGATTTATCTGTGCATACAAGCTGGGGCACAGACCAGAGGCGTGGGGTGGCAAGAGGGTTCACCAGAGACAGAGTGGGGAGCAGAACAGGCAGAGCAACGGAAATACACTGCTGAGGGGAGCAGCGGGCAGGAAAGGAGATGTCTGCAGCGCCATGTGGGAATCTCCCCGGCTGGGTGTCAAACTCAAGTCGCCACTGCTGACAGCTCCACAGTGCAGCGCCCAACCACTGTGCCACCAGGGAGGCCCTGGTGTATGTAGATCATTTTAATGTAATTATTGATATGAGTGGATTTTAGTCTGTCATACTATTATTTTTATATTTGTTCCCCCTTTTTTAGTCCTGTTTCCCTTTTCTGCCTTCTTTTAAAATATTTGAACACATTTAGCATTCTGTTTTATCTATTATTAATTTACTATGTCATTTTACATAGTTTTTTTTAAAGATTTATTTATTTATACATACAAGTGGGGTACAGGCCAGAGGCGTGGGGCGGCGAGAGGGTTCACCAGAGAGAGTGGGGAGAACAGGCAGATCAGAAATAAATACACTGCTGAGGGGAGCAGAGGGCGAGGCAGGAGAGGTCTGCTGCACCATGTGGGATTCTCCCCGGCTGGGCGTCGAACTTGCATCGCGCACTGCCGACAGCTCCACAGTGCAGCGCTCAACTGCTGCGCCACCAAGGAGGCCCTATTTTACATAGTTTTTATCGGTTTCTTTGATAATTACAATAAAATGGTTTAACATTTCAAGTCTACTTAGAATAAATATGTCATTTCAATGTAATATGGAAACTTTAACATTTTGTAAGTCCCTTTACACTTTTAAACATTTTTGCTTTCTTGTCTTAGGTATTATATCTATATACATTGATACATTTCTTCATTGATACATTTTCTTCATTGAATGTTATATTTTGTGGTTGCAAACATCAAACAAATTTTAAAGAACATGAGAAGAGCAGTCTACTATATTCTGTTATTCTTCCTTCATTCCTGATGTCCCAAGTTTCTTCTGGTATCAATTCCCTTCTTTTTGAAACACTTCCATTAACATTTCTTTTGGAGCAGATATTCTGACAATGAATTCTTTTAGTTTTGCCATCATAGACTATCTGATTTCATTTTCAACTTGAAGAATATGTTCTCTGGATATAGAATTGAGGGTAAGAAGGTTTTTTATTTAAAAAAACTATTTAAAAACTACTGTTCAATTTTTTTTTGGTCTCATAATTTCTGTAGAGAAATCTGTCCTGTGAATTATCATTCCTTTAAGTAATACATCATTTTTCTTTAGCTATTTTCAAGATTTTTTTATTTGTCTTTGGTTTCCAGCACTTTGGTTATGAAGCATGTAAACATGAGTTTGTTTGGTATATTCTCTCGGGTTTTTTCAGCTCCTTGAATCTGTAGGTTTTTGTCTTTCATCTAACTGAAAAGTTTCAAACCTTTATTCACATTTTTTCTGTACTAAATGCTTTCTCTTCTCCTTGAACTTTGATAACAAGGATAGACCTGTCATTTTTATCCCACGGTTCCCTAGCTCTGTTCCCTTCTCCTCCTCCTCAGGTCTTATATCTAAATCTTTAATCCATTTTGAATGTATTTTGTGCTTGGGGTTAGAGAGTGATCCAAATTCATCCTTTTACATTTGGCCATCTAGATTTCCCAGCACCATTTGTTAAAGGGGCTCTTGTTTCTCAATCATATGGTGGTGACTCCTTTATCATGAATTAAACATTGATATAAATGTGAGTTTATTTATGAGCTTTTGGTTCTTTTCCATTGTTGCATGTGTCTATTTTCATTCCAATACCATGTTGTTTTAATTACTGTTGCTTTATGGTATTTAAAGTCAGGTAACATGTTGTCTCTACTTGTCCTTTTTTTTCTCAGGACTGCTTTGCCAGTCAAGGACTTATGGTTCCATGTTCCAAATGTTTTGTTCTATTTCTTTACAGAATATTTTTGGTATTTTGATGGGTATTGCATTCAATTTACATATCATCATAGGCAGGATAGTCATTTTTACTTTATTGAGTCTCCCCACCCATGAGCATGAAATGCTTTCCCTTTTTTAATGTCTTGTTTTATATCTTTTTTTAAAAAGATTTATTTATTGATGCATACAAGAGCTGGGGTGTAGGCCAGAGGTGTTGGGGTGGGGTGAGAGGAATCACCAGAGACAGAGTGGAGAGCAGAACAGGCAGATTGACTGAAATACACTGCTTAGGGAAGCAGCAGGCAAAACAGGAGAGGTCTGCTGCACCTTGTGGCTTAGCTCCCTGTCTGAGGATTGAACTCGTGCTGCAGTGGCTACCATAGCTTCATAGTGCTGAGACTTAACCCCTTGTGCCACCAGGGAGGCCCTTGTTTTATGTCTTTAATAATATCTTGTAGCTTTCATTTGTGTAGGCCCTTTGCCTCCTTGCTTTGGGTAATTTCTAGGTATTTGATTCTTTATGAAGTGATTGTGAATGGAATTAGTTTTGTATTTTCTTTTTCTTCTCATTCATTGTTTGTAGGTAATAATGCAACAGATTTTGTGTGTTGATTTATAACCTGACAATATGTTCTGTTCACTTATTGTTTCTAGTAGGTTTTTGGTGGAGTCTTTAGTTTTTTCTCTGTATGGTATCATATCATCAGCAAATAGTGATAGTTTACATTCTCTTTTCCAAACAAGATTCTTTTTATTTCTGTTGTTGTATGATTGCTCTAGATAAAGCCTCTAATAATAAAGAAAAAAGAGCTGGTGACAGTGGGCATCCTTGTCTTGGTGCTGTCTTTAAGGGAACACTTTCATCTTGTCAACTGTAAGTATTACATTGACTGTTGATTTGTGACATGTGGCCTTTGTTATGTGGAGTCTGTTTCCTTCTACTCCCATCTTAGAGTTTTTATCATAACTGGGGGCCAAATGTTATCAAATGTTTTCTCTGCATATATCATATTACCATATGGTTTTTATATTTTTGTTGATATAATGTGTTGCATCAATCAATTTACTTCTACAACCTACCCTCCATTCCTGGGATAATTCCCACTTGATTATAATGTGTAATTCTTGTAATGTATTTGTTGAATTTGGTCGAAGATTTTCACATCAATATTCATCAGAGCTACAGGTCTGTAGCTTTCTTTGCTTGTTCTTCTTCTGGTTTCAGTATTAGTGTAATGCTGGCATTGTAAAAGGTATTGGGAGCATCCCTCTTCTTGGATTTTTAGAAATAATTTGAGCAAGATGGGTGTAAGTTCTTAGAAGTTTTGATCAAATTGCTTGTAAAGCCTGGGTTTTTGTCTGGGAGGATATTTTTGGTTCCTGTTTCAATTCCCATACCTGTGATCTGTTTTTTCAACACTTCTAATCCTTCCTGGATCAGTCTTGGTAAACAATACTGTTATAGAAATTTGTCCATTTCTTCAAGGTTGTCAAATTTATTGGCATATAGTTGTTCATAGTAACATCTTACGATTCTTTGTATTTATATGCCATCTGTGGGAATTCCCCCTTTCATTTATAATTATGCTCGTTAATATTTTCTCTCTTCTTTTGTTAGCTTAGCTAGTGGTTTATTGATTTTGTTTATCTTCTGGAAGAACCAACTCTTAGTTTCACCGATCCATTGTATGGTCTTTTTGATTTTTATTTCATGCATTTCCACTCTTAGTTATATTACTTCCTTCCTTCTACTAATTTTGGGTTTGTTTCTTCCTCTTTTTCACGTTGCTTTAGATGCAATATTAAGTTATTTGTTTGGAATTTTTCTTTTTTCCTAATATGGACCTGAGTTGTAATTGTCTTCTGCCTTCTAACACTGCTCTTGCTGTAGATTTTGACCGCTCGTTTCCTCATTTGCATTAGTCTTGAGGTATTTTTTGTAAGTATGAAATTCCTCTTTAGTCCAATAGCTATTAAGCAATATATTGTTCAGGTCCATGTATTCATGGTTTTTCCTATTTTTTTAATAGTTGATCCAGTTTATGGTACTATGGTCAGAAAGAGTACCTGGTATGATTTTATTAACAACACTTGTTTTCCAACATATGGTCTGTTCTTGAAAGCATTCCATTTGCACTGGAAATATGTATGTGCAGTTTTGGGGGTGCTGTGTTCTGTAGATGTGTGTTAAACCTATTTGTCTAGCTCTTCATTTAAGGCTGTTGTTTCATTATTTATTCCATCTGGTTGACTTGTTCACAATTGTAAGTACAATAAAAATTTTGTAGTATTATTGCGTTTTTTGTCCATCTCTCTTTAGTTCTACTAATAATGGTCTCATATATGTTGGTGCGCTATCATTTGATGAACATATAGTTGTAAGTGTTATTTCTTCTTCTTGTATTAGGCATCTAATCATAATACAAAATCTCTCTCTCCCCTTTTTCAGTTGAGCCTCTATTTTATCTGATATAAATAGAGCTGTTCCTGTTTGTTTTTTTTTATTATAATTTTCATGTAGGATTGTCTTTCAGCCCTTACCTCTAAGTCTGTGCTGTTTTGTGGGTGAGATGAACTTCCTATAGACAGTAGAAAGTTGGACTTAGTTTTGAAATACACTCATCCGTTCTATACATTTTAACGGTGAATTCAAGCCAGTTACATTTAAGGTTATTATTGAGACTTAAGTGCATATGACATATTGTTATAAATTTTTTTTCAGTTTGTCTTTTTAAATATTTGATCTCTTCCTTTTATCTTTGTTTAAATTCCAGCTCTACTGGCTCATGTTTTACTTTGTTGATTTTTGTTTGATGGTTTGATTAGTATATGATGGGCTATTTTGGTGGCCTGTTAGATGGTCCCGATCTCAAACTCATTCTGATGGGTTGCAGTGTGTTTCTGTCCTCCTCCACATTGTGTAACTTAGGTCTGTTACTTCTGGAGATGTTTTTTATTGTTCTATAATAGTTCCTTTAGTACTTCTTTATATCCAGCTTAGTGTTGATAAATTCCTTTAATTTTTGCTTTTCAGTGAAGCTCCTCACGTTTCCTTCTGTCTTGAATGATAATCTGACTAGAAATCATTGTCTTTGAGTACTTTTAATATTTCCTGCTGTTTTTCTTTTTCCTGTAATTCTTCTATGCAAAATTCCATGCACAATCCAATAGGTGTTTCCTTAAAGGTTAATTTAAAAAATTTATTTATTTATTTATTTATGTATATAAAAGCTGGGTATAGGCCAGAGGTGTGGGGGTGGGGGGGTGAGAGGATTCACCAGAGACAGAGTGAAGAGCAGAACAGGCAGGCTGACTGAAATACACTGCAGAGGGGAGCAGTGGGCAAGGCACGAGAGGTCTGCTGCACCATGTGGGAAGCTCCCTGGCCTGGATTGAACTCATGCGGCAGTGGCTGCTGATAGCTTCATAATGCTGAGACTTGACTCCTTGTGCCACCAGGGAAGCCTTTAAAGGGTAATTTCTTTCCTCTCAGTGTTATTAATATTTTGTCATTGGCATTCAACAATTTTATCATAATGTGCCTTGGAGTGCATTAGTCTGCTATTTTCTTTCTTTAACTTTCTTGATCTGGTTCATTTCCCAGATTGAGTCTTAGCAATTATTTCTTTAGATAAATTTTCCAGGTAGATATTCGTAATGGGGCCTTGTGCACTTGAGTGTGGAACTGAATTGTAAGATTTTTGTCATGTGTGGTGAAGACACTGGCTACCTTCAGAAGAATATGTCATGTGAGAAAAGTAGGATATTTATTTGCTCATCCATTCCCAATTACTTCCAGATTCTAAACCCCTGATTTAATGGCATATCCAACCTTCTCTCATGTGACTAGGAAAGAACTACCATATCCCTGGTTACAAGGGTAAATCTTGATTGACTTAAGACACTCACAGTGGTCTCATTTCTTCCCGATGATGATTAATTGGGCAGGCATATGACCTAGTCTGCCAATGAAGCATGAGGAGAAAACTACTCTGTGACTTCTTAGGAGTTATCTCACTCCTAAGAAGAAATCTTGCAAAGAGATCACCGTTTCTTGCTTTGAATTGCGCAGCACCAGTTGGGGACTAGATCCCTCCTTGCCTAAGGATGATGCCAACACACAGAATTGGACAGACCCTAAGAATATCAGAGGAGTAATGAGGCTCATGGATAGGATGTTCATTTAATTAGAAAGTATAACTCCTTACTGTACCTACCAATTTAGTTCAGCAGGGCCAGGACAAGGATGAAGCAACTGAGGCATTAGGCATACCAGGAGGTGCTCAATCTCAGGTGTGGCTGCTGCAATAACATGACCCTGAGAGTGTGCCCAATGTTCCACACTTTGGTGTTGCACCCTAGATGGCTCACTCACCTTACCCTAGTCTTGACCTTGTTTAATTTAAGACTTTCTGGACCTATAGCTGAAACCTCTAACTCGGAACTATAAGGTGCTAAAATTTAAAGGATGCACAGATAAGAAGAAGTTAGAAAAAGAGATGAACGGCAACTATGTTTCTGGGGCCAGAGTGATATTACATCGGTGCCAGTAGCCAGACTAATCTTCATTCTAATACAAAGAAATTGTACTCCAAGGTCTCAGTAGTAGTCATCCTTTATTTCCATTATTCTCTAGAGTGTGTTACTCTGTTTTTATTTAATTTGATTAAAATGTTATTTAGTAGAATTTTTTCTAATTTCCCAGTGGTTGGAGATTTGAAATTTAAGTTTGTGTTATTATTGATTTGTCAAATTATGCTATGATCAGAGGATTTGACCTGAATAATATTTGCTTATTTGAATTTATTAAAACATTTTGTGATCCAGTGTAGGGTATATTTTGGTAAGTGTTCCAGGGATATTGGAGGTGGTGGTGATTTATGATTTTATTTTATTTAGGTGTAGAACTCAGTATTTGTCTTTATGACTTATTAATTCTGTTGTTTGCTTATTTGCCATGGTTTATGTATTACACAGTATGTGATATATTTTACTAGTATTGTGTTCCTAATCATTGTATTGTATTTGTAAAGATTTTTATTCTTATTTTTATTTCTTATTTTGTGTCATTACATTATTTAGTGCATTGGGTTCCACATGACTTTTTATTATTTGTGTATTTTTTGGCACATTGATTTTAAAAACAGTACATATTGAGTTTGCCCTTTGATCTGATGTGAAATTTTCATATTTTATATATGAGCTTTATTTATTTATATTTTTCTCATTTATGTGTTTATTTACATATATTTGGCTTATTGGTTACACCTAGTTTAATTTTCTATCATCTAATTTTCTGGTATTTTGATATTGTTTTTTATCATTCCTTGCCATTTCTTTTTCATTTACAAACAAGAGAAAAGTATCAGGTATACTTTCTGCAGGACTCTTGATTTTTTGCTGTATAAATTACATTTGTCCTTTTGTATCCTGCAATTATTTATGATAGCCATAAAACTGTTTATACTGAAAAAATATATGAAATTAGTCTACTTAAAAAATAACTTTTACCTTTACTTAATGTAAAACAAAAACTGGCTTTTCCTATACTTTGTCTTCCTCTATGATTTTCATTGTACTAATTAAAGGTAAAATAATCTTTTATAATTAGGCAAGAGAAATACATGAAAGAATCCAAATTGGGAAGTAAAGCTATCATATTTGCAGATGATATAATATATATAGAAAATCCTAAAAACTCCATGGAAAAATTAATTAAAACAATAAACCAGTTCAGTAAAGTAACGGGAGACAAAAATCAGTTGCCTTCCTAGATGCAAACAATCAGCCTGAAGAGGAAGAAATTAAAAAAACTATCCCATTTACAACTGTAACACCATCCCCCCCAATTAAATACTTGGGAATCAATCTAACAAAGGAGGTAAAGAACCTATACTATGAAAATTATATAAAGCACTATTTAAAGAAATATCAATAGAAGAAGACACAAAGAAATGGAAAGATATTCCCTGTTTATGGACTGGAAGAATCAACATTATCAAAATGGCCATCCTACCCAAAGCACCTTACAGATTTAATGCAATACCAATAAAAATCTCAATGGCATTCTTCAAGGAAATGGAACAAATATTGCAGAAATTTGTATGGAATGACAAAAGACCCCAAATGGCCAAAGCTCTCCTGGGGCAGGAGGCAGGATGGAGGTATTACACTCCCAGACTTCAAACTACACTACAAAGCCATAATAATAAAAACAGCATGTACTGGAACAAAAACACACACAGATCAATGAAATAGAATTTAAAGCCCATAAATAAAACTACACATATAAGGTTAACTAATCTGTGACAAAAGAGCAAAGAAGATACACTGGAACAAGGAAAGCCTCTTCAACAAATAGTGCTGGGAAAAGTGGACTGCCGCATGCAAAAGAATGAAACTAGACTACTCTCTCATACGCTAAAATCAATCAAAATGGATAAAAGTCTTGGATATAAGACCTGAAACCATAAAATATAGAAAATGTAGAAATATAGAAAATATAGACTATATTCTATTAAATATTAAATTTAATATTAAATTATTCTATTAAAATATTAAATACAGAAAAAAAATACTCAACATAAACCTCAGAAACATCTTTATGAACTTGTCTCCAGAAGCAAGGAAAACAAAAAATAATATAAGCAGCTGGGACTACGTTGAACTAAATAGCATTTGTACAACAAAAGAAACGATAACGAAAACTGAGAGACATACCACTGAGTGGGAGAAAATATTTGCATACCACGCATCTAATAAGGGGCTGATATCAAATATCTACAAAGATCTTACACAACTCAATAAAAACAAAGCAAACAATCCAATCAAAAAATGGACAGAAGAATGAAATAGACACATCTCCAAAGAAGAAATACAAAGGGCCAACAAGCATATGAAAAAATGTTGAACATCATTAATTATCAGAAAAATGTAAATCAAAATCAAAACCACAATGAGATGCCACCTGGTGAGATGGCCCACATTAAAAACAAAACAAAAACAACAAATGCTGGTGAGGGTGTGGAGCAAAAGGAACCCTCTTACACTGCTAGTGGGAATGAAAACTGGTTCACTATGGAAAGCTGTTCAGAGGTTCTTCAAGACACTAGAAATGGATCTGCCATACAACCCAGCAATTCCACTCCTAGGAATCTACCCAAAGAACACAAAAACACTGGTATGAAAAGAAACCTGCATTCCTATGTTTATTGCAGCACTGTTTACAATAACCAAGGTATGGCAACAACCTAAATTCCCCGGAACAGATGAATGTATCAAGAAGATGTGATATATATATATGCATAATGGTATACTACTCAGCGATCAGAAAAGATAAACTCAGGCTATTTGTAGCAACATGGATGGAACTGGAAGAGATTATGCTAAATTAAATCATTCAAAAGGAAAAAGATATATGTAAGATGGTTTTACTTATATGTGGAATATAGAGAGACCAAACAAATTATCATACAAAGACAGACCTTGAAAATTGACCATGGATATGAGGCATCCAGGAGGGGAGGGAAGGGAGAGTTGAAAGCAAAGTGGGGGAAGAGCACAAGGAATATGATAATGGCGTATGGGTGCTTTGGTGGTGGGAGAACTATGGTGACCACAACTGAGGGGAGAAATCATATGTACATAGTCCAAAAATTAATGATATAAGAAAGAAAGTACATTTGAAAATTTTTTAAAAACCTGCAATTATAAAAATCCTGTGTCTCAATTTTTTCTTTCTTTTGTTTGTTACCATAGCAACAATTATTTCAACTTATCAGCATCAGTCTCTACTAAGTGACGTTTTTGTTGTTATCTCTGTCTTTAGATAGTTTCAAATTCTTTTCTTCCATCATTCATGAGTTTCTGGTTTATATTTTAGTGATTTATTGCACAATTCTGAGCAATTTTTGCAGAAAAGGGAATTATTGTTTAAGCATAGTCAGAAACTCCTGTGGTCGCAAGTGACAGAAACCCATCTCAAATTGATTTCAGTAAAATAGAGAATATATTGGTTCATGAAACAGTAAAGTTCAGTTTCAAACTATTTCAATTACAGTTTCAAACTATGTCAACAGGAAATTGTCTCCATCTTTGGATTCTGCTTTCCTTGTCTCATCTTCATTTTCAGAAGACATTTCTTACATCACGGCCTGTTTGGCCCTTGAATCATACTCAATACCCTAGTAATCCAGGGAACTGGATTAGGGAACACCCTTTTCCCTATTATTTCTGCAAAAGTCTGAGCTGAGTGTCACTGGCGTGGATGAGATCACATGCCCAAACTTGGAACCTACATCAGTGACTCTAATTGGGGATACCTGGGTCACATGGCTACTAATAACTTGAGCTTGGGACCAGCTCTCCAAATGCCATGAAAGTGCCTATTAAAAAATTGGATCAGGCCCCCTGGGGTTAAAGTCTCTGTTCTATCAAGCTATCACCAGTCACTACGGCCTGAGTTCCATTCCCCTCCAGGGTGCTAACCCACATGGCACAGCAGACCCTTCAGCAGTGCATTTCAGTAGATCTCTTTTGCCCCTCACTTTGTCTCTGGTGAATCCTCTCACCACTCCCTCTGTCCCCCGCCCCCCGCACCTCTGGACTACACCCCAGTTCTTCTATGCATAAATAAATAAATCTTTTTAAAAAATTGGGTTGTGACCACCTGAAGGAGGAATTGATGATTGAGGAGAAAATAGCAGATATTAATTCTAAGATTCACAAAACTGTGAATTGTCACTGCTTGAAAAGGCATCCAAGGTGGTCTTGCCATTTAAGCCTGACTTTATGCTTAACTATTGACTTAGTATGGTCTCGCAAGGTTCCAGATCCTAGTTTTCAGCTTTGTGCTTCCAAAGATTTGTTGTTGTCAGTACAGCCAGCTGACTGATCCCTCTGGACATGGCTCATGCTAACCTGACTCAGCAGAGACTAATATATAATTAAAACCCCATCTTAAAATGAACAATAGCCACTGGACCTGAAAAGGGCTATCCTTTTGTCAGTGCACTTTTCCTGTAAGAAAAACACTAGTGAAATCAAACTCTAATCAAAACGTTGCTTGGTGCCCATGGTACCAGGCAAGAGTTCTCTGGAGAAAATTAATGGACTGATGCATCATACCACGGTGGTTTTAAAATGTCCACAAACACAGGAAGAGTGGAAACAAATCAGTAGGTGCTCAGAGAGACAGAATTTATCTAATCTGGCTGGAGCATGGAAGGACAGAGTAAGAGGAGTGGAAGGTGGTCAGCAAGGAACCCAGAGTAACATGCTTAAATTTGTTATGGAAAGATTAATATGAATATAAGAAGCAATTGGAGATGAACAACATTGAAAGAAAGGAGTTCAGGCTATTGTGACAGTGGCCTAGGTAAGAGAATTTATGCAGTAGGTTTTAACCAGCAGCATGGCAGTGGGGATGAAGCGGATACATTTAGAACAGGACTTTTCAAAGTTTAATATAAATGAATCAATATGAATCAATCACCTAGGGATGTTGTTAAAATGCAGATCCTGAGTCATTAGGTCTGAGATGGGGCCTGAGATGTTGCATATCTAACAGGCTCCCAGTCTGTTATGCCAATCTTGTCAGGAGACCACATTTTGAGTAGCAAAAATTTCAAAATCCTAAAGAAATAAAATTTAAGAGTTTGTGATTGGTTCAAGAGGAAAGTTTGGGTGTGAGGTAAAATGAGTATCTAGGTGAAGGTGATGCTATCTACAGATACAACATGAGGAACAGGTTTGGACTGGGTAGAAATAACAGAACATATTTATTGGATACTTTCCATCTGCCAGGCTCTTTACATATGTTGTCATATTTACTCTGTACGACAATCTTTTGAGATAGGTGCTACTGTGATCTCTTCTTTTTATAAGGAAACTGAGGTCAAGGTCATATAGGTTGTAAGCGGAGCAACCAAGATTCAAACCTTCCAGCAGTCTGATGCAGAACTCATTCCATTAACCACTGGCAGTTTGAATATGTGGTGTACCTGTGGGAGTCATGAGGCACTGTCCAGGTAGACATCATTACCTGGAGTTGATTCTGACCAACAGTTAAATGTCTGGAAGGAATTAAGGGATCGGAGGGAATGAAACCATGTAATAGGAGTAACAATCTAACCCCTTAGAGTACTATCAATTTTGTTCCATTTTTCTCCAACATTTAATTATTACAAGGGATGAATATGAAGAAACCAGGATTCAGCTTTTTTATAATATTTTTTCCTCATTAAATGCCATTAGTGTTTATTCTTTATTCCTAAAATTTAAGACTTATCCAGACACTGTCTTGAAGTTTATTTTTGCTTATTAATTTTCCTGGATCCCAGTGAATTCATTCCATTTTCTATCTCCAATTCAGATCTTTTCAAACCTAAAGAAAGTTTTCATTATTATAATCCGAATAATTGTCTCTAACTGATTTGTTGTCTTCTCTTTTAAAAAAATAATTGAGAGGATCTAAGAAAATAATTAGAACTCACTTGCATTAAAACAGATGGGGTACATTTGTAACATTTCCTCCAAAGGCAGTCTTGCTGCAAGAAAGAAGAGATATGGAGATATCAACCAACATTCCACTGCAAAAGTTTGAGAGGAGGCAGTGCCAGCTATTCCAGAGCTCAAGGTCCCCAATAGTATTTGTGTGTGTGTTTAAAAAATATTTATTGAGCTAACATTGCTTTATACATTTTATGTTTCAGATGTACAGCACTATAATTTTTCATCTGGATATTCTACATCATGAGCTGCTCTATCTTCTTTCAGGAGTTGCCTTTACCTACAGTCTCCAAGATATTCTCCTATCCATGATCTTCTCTCTTTTAGAATTCTTTCACTCCTGAGTTTTTCTCATGTTTATCTATTTTGCTTCTGCATTGCCAAATCTGCTCTTTTACTCCTTTGACCATTGTTTGTACTTGGCTACTGTGGAATTAAATTCATATTACTGTTCATTCATTGGCCTTTCCTATAAAAGATGCAATGCAATGTCTTTTTTCAGTTCAGAGTAAAAATTATGTGTTTTCTAAAACTGGATTCTGCACGTGAACTAAATATATTTCTTTTTTTAAAAAAAGATTTATTTAATTAGGAGAGAGACAATCAGCGGGGGGCGGGGGGAGGCAAGGAAAAGGGCACAAAATGGAATAGAAAAGGGCCTCCCTGGTGGCGCAGCGGTTAAGTGCTGAGCTGTGGAGCTGTCGGCAGCAGCGGCAGCAGCGATGAGAGTTAGACGCCCAGCCGGGGAGAATCCCACATGGTGCAGCAGAGCTCTCCTGCCTCCCCCGCTGCTCCCCTCAGCAGTGTATTTCTGATCTGCTTGTTCTGCTCCCCGCTGTGTCTCTGGTGAACCCTCTCGCCACCCCACGCCTCTGGCCTGTACCCCAGCTGTATGTATAAATAAATAAATCTTTAAAAAAAAATGGAATAGAAAAGAACACAAGGGGCCATGGAGATGGATCACGGGTGAATTGGTGGTGGGCTACCCAAGGGAAATCAAAATGTAAAAGACATAAATAACAATAAAAATATATATTAAAAAATAATAAAAGATTTATTCATTTATGCATAGAAGAACTGGGGTGTAGGCCAGGTGTGTGTGTGTGTGTGTGGGGGGGGGTGATGGTAGGGGTTGAGAGGATTCACCAGAGACAGAGTGGGGAGCAAAACAGAAGATATACTGAAATACACTGCTGAGGGGAGTAGTGGGAGACAGGAGCTGCGCCATGTGGGTTAGCTCCCTGGTGGGGGATCTAACTCATGCTACAGTGACTGGTGATAACTTGATTGCACTGACACTTTAACCTCCTGGCCAGCAGGGAGGCCCTGGATCATTTTCTGTCTCAGAGTCTTAACAACTCACCTACGTCAGGATTCCGGTTCTTATTTTTCAACTTCTTGCCATTACTGACTATTTCTGAGCCTCAGTTTCTCTAGATCTTGATGTTTTGATTACAGCCTTTCTACCTTTGCATTTATATTTCAGTATGTACTATATTTAAATTCCAGTCATCTGTACAACCTAGGTCTCAGTCTCTGAATTTCAATGTTTTTCTAAACCCACTCTCTTACCCCTTTCTGTGCTTTATATTTCTTCAGAGTGCACATACATACATATGCACATGCACACATATACACACATGTGATTTACCTGTCTGTTCCCTCTAGAATGTAATTTCTGTTAGGGAACACTTGTTGAACCAACCTCTTTCAGATTACTGGTTCTTGCTAGAGTCTCTCCTTTTTGGTCTGTACCTTTGTGTTTCACACTTTCTCAGTACGCAAAAGTCTTTCTCGGGCTCAGTCATGCCTTTCAGTTTCTGTCCTAGTCTCAAGGTCTCTGAGTTTGTGTGTGGGCCACAGACTCTCCCAGGTCGTCATCCTACACTCGCTGTGCCGCATCGCTCTCTAGCTGAGTAAGAACTCGGTTGCTGGGCTCTTCGTGCCCCTGGCCGTTTTGCAGGCTCAATCTTGCGTGTTCCGTCCCGACACCTCGGAGTCCTTCAGCATCTTAAGAGCCACCTCCCACGCCGCCTCCCCAGCAAACGCACGTGACCGCGCCGGACTGCGCCCCTCCTGCCAGGCAGGCGGCGCCTAGGCTGCCACCACAGCCGCCTCCTTGAGCTCACCGCTTCCGCTGGCCCGCGCGTCCCCGCCCCCAGATCCCCGGGAGCCAATCCGTATGTACGCTTATTGGCCCCGCCCGGCGCCCTCCTCGGAGCGAGCCCCGCCCTCCGCCCGCCGGCCCGCCCGTCAGTCAGTCAGGCAGGCAGTCTGTCCCAGCGTCCGTAGGTTCTTAAGCTCTCTTGAGCCTTGCCGTCTGTCTTCCTTTCCGGTCAGCGGCGGCGGCTGCACCCGCGGCGGCGCGATCTCTCCGGGAAGCGCGGCGTGGGCCGAGCGGCGGCCGCGGAGGGTTGAACCCAGCGCGGCGGCGGCGGCGGCGGCGGCGGTCTGGCAGCCAACATGGCGACAGCGGCGGCAGCGGGCGCGGGCCCGGAGATGGTCCGCGGGCAGGTGTTCGACGTGGGGCCGCGCTACACCAACCTTTCGTACATCGGCGAGGGCGCCTATGGCATGGTGTGGTGAGTGTCCGCGTCACACTCAGGCGGGGCGGCGCCCGCCTGCCGGCCGCACCGCCCGGGGCCGCAGCGACCGTAATCGCGGCCTCGTAGGCGCCTCAGCCTACCCCGCTTGCCCCGACCCGGACCCCAAACTTCGCCGCACCAAGGGGGCCACGGGCGGAGCCTCGCGACTAGTCGCGATTTGGGTGTTCGCAGTGCTTCCTAGGCCGAACCTCTCCTGCCACTGAAAGATTGAGGGGGGGGTCAGAGGCTAGGACCCCCACCCCGGGCGACCCCTAGATCCCCCAAAATGGGCTGCTCGGATTTTAGTTTCTGAGTCCCTGAGAAGGGAACAGAGGGCCCCCGCCGTCCCAATTCGCTGGCATCCTGGCCTTTTTGTCTTACGATTGTAAAACCGGGAATTCCTAACGAAGGTTATTGGTGCTGGTGGAGGTGGAGAATGTAGTCTTGAAAGCGGTTCTCCTTGGCTTGTGCACGAGAACACCAAAATAATGTATTTTTCTTCCATCTTCTTTGCTTTCTTCCAAAGAGGCTTTCATTAAATATCACCCGTGGTACTAATGTTGCTCTCCTGCGCAGGCTTTTTAAACAGCATTAGTGACACACCGGTGTTGGTTGTGGAATATGTCAGTTTTCAAGTTTTTTAAATGGATTTAATATCGTACTGTTAACTTTTCAAGAAGACAAGTCAGCGTCGTCCTCTTGATTTATTTGAGTCATTTGGACTTGGACCTAATTTGACTTTTTCTTTGTTGACTTCCCTTACCAACATAAATGCATCCAGACATTTTAGCACAGTTACAATGTACTTTTCCTGTTAATGTGTTATTGGTCAATATGTATGCAGCCTTAATGGAGTTCTTGCAGAATCACAAGATCTCGCCTCTTGATCCACATCCCTCAGAAATGTTGGTGGAATGAGGGTGACGGTATTGTTTTTGTTAGAAAAAACTAGCCTAGAGTGTTTTGTGCTGATAAAGCCTTGTGGAAGTGTACACTCCCTCACACCCAATCTTGTGTCTTTTGTGTTGAATGAAGGAAGCAAACTAATATTTATTGAACACTTGTGGAAGATACTGTGCTAGGTTCACTATTTTATTTGAACTATTGTCTTGAAGGAAGAAAAGGTATCTTTTTTTCAGGTGAGAGTATTTTGAAGTGAATCCAATTCCTAATGTCAGACTTAAGATTGTAGACTTAGATCCTATTTCAAATGCTGCAGCTCTTTTCTATTACACTTTTTTTCTTGAGTAAGGTTATTACCCATCTTAGAATTTTATTATGTTTTAGTGTTAGAAGCAAGTCTTTCAGAAACGTTTTCAAATTTGAATGATCATAATTTTAGAAATGCCATAGAGGGCGTATTTTACCAAGTGTCTTAGCATGGTAGAAAGACTAGTTAATGTTCTTTTTTAAAAAAGACTTCATTTGAATCTTGAACATTTTCATTCTCTTTGGAGCAAAAGGCGTCACAGTATACAACTGTGAAAATTAAGATGAATTTAGAGGCTTAGGAACCAAAAGAGGAATTAAAGTAGGTCAGAACTAAAAGAAATAAGACCCCACAAAAAGTACTGGCCCCACAGCATGGTTACTGTTATACATCTGATTGTGATTGCACCAGCTGGTAGGTAAACATGTCTCTTTATGAGAGGCTCAGAATTGCCCCTCACATTTTCTTACTTTTTAAAAAAAATTAACTTATAAAATATGGACTGAAATATTCTTTAGGCTTAGGACATTGCAACCAAAAGGACTTTTTTTCCTATCTGGTAAAATTTTTACTAGTCTGAAGGTCATTTAGATCTGGTAATTTATTTTTGTCATTGCTACAGACTTATTTCACTTAAGTTTCCATCAGGTGAAATGCTAAGTCCTCTTACAGTGATTTTCCTTTTCTAAGTAAAATACAAATATAATTGAATTAGTACCCTAGTACGAATTTAATCTGTATTGTATATTACTCTGTCAGTTAACAAATGTTAACAATGTTGGGCTTACAGAGATCTTCTTAGTTGAAATGCTAATATATGAATAGTGATATTTTTAAAGACTTAATGCTTCCAGAGGATTGAAGATTTTCCATTGTTTTCATTTCATGAATCAGTTCATTGGAAATTTTGCCTTCTCTGCAGAACCCTTTTCTAGTCATTATGTGGAGGATATAACGATTCTGAAGAGTGGGGTTTGTGTTGTACCTTTAAGAGTGGGTGTGATTTTGGTAAACAGATGATAGGTGCAAGCGACACTTTGAGTTGTGAAATCTACCCCGTCAGTGGCAAACTAGCAAATTCTAAAGTGACTGAGTTTATTGTAGGAAGGTCAAAGAAAATGGGATTGGTAAAAGAAAAGAGGCAGATGCACTGGATAAGGGTTTTGTTCTGGGCCTCTTATTCACAGGCCTCTGCAGCCTGGCCATGGATCTGCCCTGTTCTTTCACATCAAGAAGGTGATCTTGTGAGCCATTTCCATATTGTAGATAGCCAACCGATTTCATAGCTTTCCCTCTGTTGCAGGTGGCAGGGCTTCTCATAGTACTACTGTCACTTAATGTCCTAAGTGAGTCCGTCCATGATGAGGATTCTCTTTAGGGACCTGTAAACACCTTCAGTGTTCCCTTCCTGTACCATCACAGTCCTAGCAATGAACTTTACATGTTTTCCATGATCTTGGATTTAAATCTTCATTCTGTAGTACCCTGCACCCATGAGACCCAGTTGACTCCCAGCCTCATATGATGAGATCTTAAAGGCAGAGACTGAGAGAAGTAGGTAGAATTTGGATTTGAGAGTGACTTCTGTGACAGGGTTTGGTGATTGATTTGGTATTGGTGTAGTTAGTCCTGAGACTTTGAGCTGGGGAGTCTGGGAGGATGGTGGTGCTATTACCCGAGAGAAGGAATACTGTAGAAAATCAGATTGATTAGGGAAACGTAGTGAGTTCTGGTTTGGACTTATTTAGTTTTTGATTGCTGTAGGCCATTAGGGTATATCCAGAAAGCATCTTGAAATTTGTAAGAGAAGTAGAAGTTGGAGATGAGAAATTGTGTAAGCAGTTGTCTTGCTTTGATGAACACAGATTCTTACTTGAGGTTATTGACTAGGTGAAATTGCAAGCAGATGTTGTATATCTTCATCTTTTTAGTAAATAATCCATGGCATTCAATAGATTTTCAAAGGGAATCATTATTCCAGAAAGATTAAGAACCACTAAAGTAGATCAGAAAAACCAAAGAGGTTGTTGGCAAATAAATAGTTTTAAGGTGGGCAAAATAAGACGAAGCTGAGAATTGATAAAATGTATATAAATCAAGGAAAAAGAATAAAAGATAATATAAGCAGAAATTGAAGTTGTATTCTTGGTCATCTTATTCACTAAGACAAGAATGATTTCTATCAGTATTTTGGATACATTGAGTTTGAAACACTTTGAAGGTGACTGAGAGGTTATAAGGATCATCTCCACAGATAAACTAATTGAAGTCTCCAGAGTGGACAATATGAGAAAAATGTGAGAATTGAGCCCAAAGAGTGTCAACAGACATTAACACTGCAGAAGAGGATAGAGGAAGTGTGGTCAGAGAGATCAGACAGTGGCAGTGTGCATAATTTAAGGAACCAGGTGATCACTAAGGAATTGGTATTGGATACTATAGAGGGCAAACAATATGGTATGAAGATGACCTATTGGATTTGACTTTCAATTCTCTTAAAAAGGTAGATTGTTCCAACCATAATTTTATTGTGATCACTTCCCTGATGGTACAAATCCTGTCTCATCTAGATTTTTGTGATTATGGCAGAATAGTAGAGCTACCATCTGTTTAGCACTTTGTTTTTGTTTTAGATGCATCAGATAATCCTCATATCCAAAAGTGGTTGGTTACCTTGTAAATTAGTGAGGAAACCTAAGACAGGTTAGTTAATTTGTCCAAGGGCCCATGGCTAGTAAGTGATAAAGCATCCCAGTCTGTCTGGTAGAGTTTTCAATAGCAGAAAGTATGTACGCTTTTGCTTCTATCACTTTTTTTGGCCGTTTTAAAACCTTTCATGCAAGATCATTTTCTCAGAAATCATTTGGAGAGCATCTGTTATGTGTCAGGATGTACATAGTCCTTGCCTTTTAGTAGCACTTAGTCCAAATAGTGAGATGGAGTTGGGCATTGATACAGAGACTCTCCCAGTGCTTTATAGGAGGAATGTGTGCAGTACTGTGAAAAAAAGCCCTGAGTGTTGTGGGGCTGTCCTTGTATGACTTCACAGTCTTTTATACTGGGTGTTGATGTATGATAAGGTGTTTGCCTTGAGAAGTGCATTCTAGGTAAAAGAAAATGTACATGCAAAGGCACAGGGTATGAAGATACCACAACAGGTCATGGAAAGACATAAGTTGGTCAGTATGGCAGAGCATAAGGTGCCTTAGAGAGGTAGCTGGAATTGAGCATATGTTTACTAAGGAGATTGGACTTGATTTTGTAGGTGAAAGTCATTAAAGAATGGCCCTCTTTTATTAGTTCCTTGTCAAAATTTGTGAGTTGGTTCTCCATCTTCGTTTCTGTTTTCTATCTAAATCTCCTTTCTGCTTATCTAGAGGTACTCAGTAGATGTATTTTTTTATACACTCTCCAGGGGTGTTTTTAAATGTATGTGGGTTTTTTTGTTTTGTTTTGTTTTGTTTTGTTTTCTGGTTGTTAACATTGATTGGAGAGTATTACTGACCTGTGTGGATGTGGTGGCAAAACCTGAGCTGTTGGGGTAGTCCTCCAGTGGAGAATTGTCCTGTTGAGATACCAGTAATATACTCCTCCAGCCTACCCTCAAGAAATACTGAACCCTAATCAAGCCTTACCTTCCTCCAAGGCTCATTTCCATAAACTTTACCTTATTATGCTCTGTTAATAGCACTCCCTCTCTCCTTGGAACTTAGCTGGATATTTGTACCAATTGTTTGTATATACTACTATTAGTAGTGTATATAAAGGCTCTATACCTGGATTCAAATTCTAGGTTTTGCTTGTTAACAATTTAACATTAATAAAGATATTTTGTGTGTGTGGAGCTTAGAGAGGTGAGGGATCCAGCTTATATGAGCAATAGAAAATCTGTTGTTTCTGAACAGAGTATTGAATGCAAGTAAAATATAGAACAAAATTAATTTTTATATAAATAACAGTTCTAGGGCCTCCCTGGTGGCGCAGCAGGGTAAGTGCAACGCTGTGGAGCTGTTGGCAGCTGTGGCGCGAGTTCGATGCCTGGCCAGGTAGATTACCCCATGGCGCAGCAGATCTCTCCTGCCTCGCCCGCTGCTCCCCTCAGCAGTGTATTTTGGTCAATCTGCCTGTTCTACTCCCCATTCTGTCTCTGGTGAGCCCTCTCACCACCCCACGCCTCTGGCCTATGTCCTAGCTTGTATGTATAAATAAATCTTTAAAAAAATTTAAAAAGTAACAGCTCTAATAATGTATTCCTGGTGGTTAGTTACAACTGATATTCCATTCCCATGTGTTTAACTTGTATGTTCTCAAATTTCAAGTATTTATAAAGATATTTACTAAAAGCTTCTAAGCTGAGTTTTCCCAGGAACCACATATAACTTTCTCATATTGCTCCCATTAATATATTTACTAATTACAAAACCTCTGTGACTCCCCAACAAATATCCAGAGTTACTCCATCCTGTATCCAACCTAATCCACTCACCCACCCATCTACTTTACTAATAACCCTGAGATACTTTTTCTCCACATTATTTCACTTTTCTGTTGCACTTCTTGCAGCTCCTACACATTGGAGAGCCAAAAGGATAGATGTTCTCCAAAGTCCCTCTCAGGTTTTCAGCCTTAGGGTATGCTTTGGATTCTGAACCCATAGCAAATAGGAATTGGAAAGTGGGTCTTGGGGGTGTCTAGATAGGATATACCATGACCAGCTGACTAATGGTAGATGCAAGCCTGCTTTGCTATATGTGCCGTGGTTTCAAAATCATTTTCAACCTGATTTTAGAGGCATTATCTTTTTCACTTTACAAATAAGGAAACCAGGTCTCAAGCAACTTGTATAGCCAATAAATATATAGCAGAACTGAGATCTGAATACCAAAACTTGTGACTGTTTAAATTGCTGTTACAATCAAGCTACCTGGAAATATCCTTCCTATAGCCTGGATTTTTGAATGCATTTGCACCAAGTATGAAATGTAATTGTCATAGCCGACTTGTGCTAGATGAGAAAGTGGCAGAAGAAAAAAGTGGATACCTGGAAGGGGTGAGGGAAGTAGGGTCAAAGCTCTTAGGTTTTGTCAGGATTATAGTTTTGATTTCTTCTCACACCTCCTACTATATTCTAATAGTTGTTGATTTTCATTCATTCAGTAATATTACTAAGGGTGTACCTGATCTGTGTTCTACATAGTAGGATCAAAGTGGTGAAGAGAAGTGGATTTTACTCTTTGATGTTTACAGTACAATAGGGAAATAATGCATTTACTGAGTATGATGAGATCCAGAGTGCTACCAGAGGTTATAAAAGGTGGACATGAGATATTTTGAGAGGTAGTTCTAGGAGGATTACTTGGAGTGGTGGTTTGACTGGGACCCAAAGAATAACTTGGAACTAGCTAAGTGAAAGGAGGGACGAGTTGGTGGAATGTTTCAGGCACTATCTTGTAGAGAATGGACTGTAGAAATTGAGGAATTCCTAATTAAGATCCAGGCATCTTTCTTATTGTACTACAGGGGCAGGGAGTGCAATTAAAGTTTCAGGTATGGTTGGAATCAAATAGAAAATAGAACAGAACTAAGGAGAGAGATTAGCAACAACATGATAATGCTGGGGAATTTTAATACTCCACTTACAACTATGAATAGATGAACAAGACAGAATAAATAAGAAAAACATAACCTTGGATGAGGAGCTGGAACTAACAGACTTAATAGATAATTATAGAACACTTCACCCCCCCAAAACACTGCATGCACAATTCTTTCTAAGTGCACATGGAACATTTTCAAGAAAAAACATATGTTGGAATACAAGACAGTTGTCAGTAACACTGCAGAGACTGGAATCATACCAAATATAAAGCCAGAATTCAACTATATTTTTAAAAAACTGGAAAAAAAAATCACATCACAAGTAAACAATATGTTGCTTATTGCCTTTTGAATCGAAGAGAAAATTAAGAGAGAAATAAAAAAATACCTCAAGGCTAATACAAATGAACAAACAAGCTATCAGAATTTATGGGATGCCTGAAAAATGGTCTTAAGAGGGAAGATAATTGCAATATAGGCCCACATTAGGAAGCAAGAAAAATTCCAAATAAACAATATTACACCTAGAGCAACTTGAGAAAGAGGAACAAACAAGACCCAAATTTAGTAGAGAAATAAAAATAAGAGTGGGAAATAAATGACATAGAAATCAAAAGGACTATACAAAAGATCAGTGAAACTAAGAGATGGTTCTTCAAGAGATAAAATTGATAAATCTCTAGTCAGGCTAACAAAGAGAGGGGTATTCTTTAATAAAAAGAATTTGAAATAAAAGAGGGGAAATTACCACGATGGTATATAAATACAAAGAATCAAAAGAAATTACTCTGAACAGGTATGCCAATGAATTTGATAATCTCGAAGAAATTGACAGGTTTCATGGAGCTTCCATACGACCCAGCAATCCCACTTTTGGGAATTTACCCAAAGGATACAAAAACACTAATCCAAAAGGATACATGCACCCGTATGTTCATTGCGGCACTGTTCACAATAGCAAAGGTGTGGAAGCAACCCAGATGTCCAAAAATAGATGATTGGATCCAGAAGATGTGGTACATATACACAATGGAATACTATTCATCATGGAAAGAAGATAAACACATGCAATTTGCAGCGACATGGATGGAATTAGAGGGGATCATACTCAGTGAAATAAGCCAGAAAGAAAGAGAAGAGTATCGAATGGTTTCACTTATAACAGGACTATAAGGAAACCAAATAGGAGAGAGACAATCAGCGAGGGGGGGGGGGGCGGAGGGAGGGAAGGAAAAGCGCACAAAATGGAATAGAAAAGAACACAAGGGACCATGGAGATGGATCACGGGTGAGTTGGTGGTGGGCTACCCAAGAGGAATACAAAATGTAAAAGACATAAATAACAACAACAGCAAAATATATATATATGAAGAAATTGACAGGTTTCTAGGCCAATACAGTTTGTCAAGATTAAACCAGGAAGAAATAGGATTGTTGAATAAATTGATCATAATCACAGAAATTGAAACAGCAATTTAAAAATCTCCCCCAAAACAAAAGTCCAGGACCAGATAGCATTACAAGGAAATTCTATCAGACATTTAAAGAAGAAAATACTGATCTTACTCAAATTATTTCTAAAAATCCAAGAAGCAGAGAATCCTTCATACATTTCATGATGCTAACACTACCCTAATACCAAAATTAGACAAAGACAGCACAAGAAAATTAGACTTCATCCTTGATGAATACTCATGCAAAAATCCTTTACAAAATACTGGCGAATTGAATTCAACAATCACAGATATTATGTGTTATACAGTGGGATTTTATTTACAAGGATGGTTTGATATCCATAAATCAGTTACAGCAACAAAAGAAAAGACAAATATCATGTATCAATAAATGCAGAGAAAACTTTTGACAGGATTTGGCACCCATCTGTGTTAAAAACTTGTTTTATGATAAACAGTAGGAATAGAAGGAACCTACCTCAATATAACAAAGGCCATATATCACAAACCTGTACCCAGTAAAATGCTTAGTATTGACAAACTGAAAATTTTTCCTTTAACATCAGGAACAAGACAAGGTTACCTACTTTTTCTGTCTTTGCTTAATTTAGTATTTGAGGTTTTATCTAGGTCAGAAAACAGTAAGCAAAGGGAATCCGGATTGGAAAAGACTTATTCACAGGTCATATGATTCTATTTAAGGAAAACCCTAGGCTAGACTCCACCAAATATTATTAGAGACAGTAAATGAACACAGCAAAATGACAGGTTACAAAATCAACATACAAAAATCAGTAGCATTTTATACACAAATAATGAAAGAGAAGTAAAAAATTAAGAAAATACCATTCACAATTGCTTCTAAAAGAAAAATCAAATACCTAGAAGTTAACTTCATCAAGGAGATGAAGGGTTTAAACAGTAAGACCTCAACTAAAGGAATTATCTCATGACTTAAGAGATGGAAGACATTCCATGCTCTGGATGGGGAGAATCATATAGTCAAAATGACTGTCTTGCCCAGAGTGATAGATAAATCACTATCAAGACACCAACAATGTTTTTCAGAGAAATGGGACCATAGAAGGCCTCAAATAGTGAACGCAATTGTGAGGGGAAAAGGGAGAAATGGAAGAATCATGTTACTTGACTTTAAATGATACTATAAAGCAGCATTAATTAAAGCAATGTGGTGATGGGATAAAAAATAGACACCAGATCAATGGAACAGAGTTGAAAGCCTAAAAATAAGTCCACATTTATATCAATACTAGTTCTTGATAAAGGATCTACAACCATAAGTTGGGGGAAGTAGAGTCTCTTTAATAAATGCTGTGGAAACTGTACAGCTCCCACACATGAAAGTACAAAGTTATAACATTCTCTAATCCCAAGCACAAAAATACATTCAGAATGAATTAAAAACTTAGGTATGAGACCTGCAGCGATAAAATAAATGGGAAAAAAACATTGGTGTGTTTCATACATCTGCGATAAAGATATTTTTGGAGGCTTTATGCTCTTAAGACAAGGGAAATAAAAGCAAGAGTAAACAATTGAGATTACCTCAAATTTAAAAGCTTTTACACAATTAAAGAAAATATAAGTAGATTAAAAAGACAGCCTACTGATTGGGAGAAAATTATTGACACATAACTGACAAGGGGCTAATCCAAGTTATACAAAAAGCTTGTTCAGTTTAACAACAAACAACCCAGTCAATAAATGGGTAGCATTTTCCCTTTTTAAATAAGGAGATGCAGGTCAAACCATCATGAGATATCACAGCTGTGAGAGTGGCAGATATTAAAAAGAGCCCCAACAAGAAGTGCTGGAGAGGATGTGAAGATAGAGGAACCTTATTACATTGTTGGTGGGAATGTAAACTGGTACAGCCATTTTGTAATGTGATCTGAATTTACCTTTAAAAACTAAAAATGGAAGTACCATATGACCCAACAATCCCATTTTCGGGCATCTCCCTGAAGAATATGAAAGCATAAACTAAAGACTATATGCTTTACAATGTTTATTATTGCTTTATTTACAGTAGCTCGGACATGGAAACAACCTGAGTTCATACTGAGGTGATAGATTATTGGATTAATAAAGTGTGGTATAGCCATAAAATGGAATGTGAGTCATAAGGAAAGATGAAATGTTGCCATTTATAGCAAATGGAAGGCATTCAAGGGAATTGTGTATAGCAAAGCAAGTCAGAAAGGCAAACACAGATACTTGGTGTTTACATAGTGGACAATTGGAAAAATACATATCAAGCTAGTGAATACAAGTGAGTTTAAGAGGGAGGAGGGAGGGATTAAGGGCCAAAGTGGTTGATGGGGAGCGGGGACAAAAATAAACCAAAGTAGTAGTTACTTCCCTCCCTCCCACTTTATAGTTACAAAATTTCTTGCACCCTTCATCTCTGGGCAGCTGGTTCCCCCACCCCTTTCTCTTTTATCATTTTCCCATGCATTTGGCTGAAGGGTGCTGACCTCCACTTCCAAAAGGTATATGTCTTTACTTTATTGACTACTAAAGGCTGGGAGCACTCTGAATCCAATTCCTGAGGGAGAGAATCTGATCCAGCCTGTGTCCATCACAGGTGTCAAGTTGAGGCCTAAGGTGGAGTCATTTACTAATGCTGTATATTTCTGAGGTAAGAGGAGTCAGGTGGAAATGGTCAAAAGATATCTCCAATTGACTACTGACTTTCAGGTTAATAAAGTTCCTGGTGCTGCTTCCCATGCTCCAGCCTAGCAGTGGTGTCCCCAATTGCTATTTAACTTGGCAGAAAAGGGGAGAAGTTGAGGGGAGAGATTGTTTTGGGGTTGCTTTTAAGACTTCTGTCCTTTATATTTCTGGCAGCTATGGGCGTGGCAACTAAAACTCAAGGACATTTTTTTAATAGGGCCTCCCTGGTGGCGCAGCGGTTAAGCACTGAGCTGTGGAGCTGTCCGCAGCGGCGACAAGAGTTCGACGCCTGGCCTGGGAGATTCCCCTGTGGCTCGGCAGACCTCTCCTGCCTCGCCCGCTGCTCCCCTCAGCAGTGTATTTCCGTTGATCTGCCTGTTCTGCTCCCCACTCTCTCTCTGGTGAACTCTCTCGCTGCCCCACGCCTCTGGCCTGTACCCCAGGCTGTATGCAAAAATAAATAAATCTTAAAAAAAATAAATGAAATAAAACAAAATTTATTTAATAGTTGATGCATCTGTAAAGTGGTGTGTGTGTGTGTGTGTGTGTGTGTGTGTGTGTGTGTGTATGAGTATGAGTATGAGTTATGCCACCAAATTATAAACATGTAAGAACTTGCGACACATTTAGTGGCTACTTGACCAGATTGTCTGAGACCCAATATTGGGATGCTGGATACACCCTTCACCCCAGGGTTTTATCCTTTTGGGAGTATGTACAATAGAATGGCTAAGAACATGGCCTTCGATTTACTGTGGCAGGTTGCCTAATTTGAGCCTTGATTTTCTCATCTATAGGAAAGATAAAATGATACAAGTAGGTGAAGTGCTGAGCATTCAGTATCTGTTGTTATTTGAGTAAATGTGCCTAGCAAGACTTGAGTCCTCCATCTCAATTTCTCAGAATGCCCTCTTGGAATGTACAGCAGCTTGTCCAAAAATGAAAATGTTACACTTGGGGTCAAACAAGTTTGTGAACTGCCAGGTGTGTGGTTTTGGGCAGCTTTCTCCCCCATTCTTAGACCATGATTCTGCCCTTCCTCAAGAATATCACAGTTTAGTGGGAACAGGTGGAAATAAGTTACTTTGTAACATGGTGAAAACACTATTATGAGATTAGTCAGAACAGAACAACTAACTGGACCTGGATTTACTAGTTACTAGTTAATTCAATGAATAATGTATGTACTAGGCAAGTTCAAATTGTGCTTCATACATCAGTGAACTTCTAGGCCCCTGGAAGCATACCATACCTTTTTTCAAATTCTGTTATGTATTATTTAATTTAATTTAATTTTTTAAAAGATTTATTTATTTATACATACAGGCCAGAGGCGTGGGGTGGCGAGAGGGCCCACCAGAGACAGAGCGGGGAGCAGAACAGGCAGATCAGAAATGCACTGCTGAGGGGACCAGCGGGCAAGGCAGGAGAGGTCTGCCGCACCATGTGGGACTCTCCCCGGCTGGGTATCGAACTCGCATCACTGACAGCTCCACAGCGCAGCGCTCAACCGCTGCGCCACCAGGGAGGCCCCATATTATTTAATTTCAAATGGCCCTCCCTGTTTTTCTACATTAAAAAAGTTTGCTTATGTGCAATCTTATTTTTTTCCCTTTTTAAAAAATTTATTTATTTATGCATACAAGCTGGGGTACAGACCAGAGGTGTGGGGTGGCGAGAGGGCTCACCAGAGACAGAGTGGGGAGCAGAAAAGGCAGATCGAAGGAAGCACACTGCTGAGGGGTGCAGCGGGTGAGGCAGGAGAGGTCTGTCTGGCCATGTGGGAATCTCCTGGGCCTGGTGTCAGACTCCCGTCATCTAACACCAATCGCCGCCGCTGCCACCACAGACAGCTCCACAGCTCAGCACCTAACCACTCCACCACCCAGGAGGCCTGCAATCTTATTTTTTAGGTGAATTATTCTTTCCGTTGTTATTGAATGAACAGAAAACAGCTTTGAGCAGTTGTGTAGTAAGCAGATCATATTTCTTTTTTCTTACATGTGTCCCCTAAAATAATTTTTGTGATCTTGAAGCCATAATTCTCCCTCCTTTTTTTTTTTTTTTTTTTTAAGATTTATTTATGCACACAAGCTGGGGTGTAGGCCAGAGGTGTGGAGTGGTGAGAGGATTCACCAGAAACAGAGTGGGGAGCAGAACAGGCAGATCATCTGATGTACACTGCTGAGGGGAGCAGCAAGCGGGGCAGGAAAGGTCTGCTGCACCATGTGGGAATCTCCCCGGTGGGGTATGGAACTCAAGCTGCAGTGGCTCTGGATAGCTTCATAGTGCTGCACTTAACCCAGTGTACCACCAGGGAGGCCCTCTCCCTCCTTTTTAAGAATCATATTCTATTGTAAGAAATAAAATTTTTTATTGACATAAAAAGATGGTGGAACATTCTAACCAAGAAAATTAATCTTTTCTCTTAGCAAGTCAGGACCCTCTACACAAATGTAAATTTTGTTTTCTGTTCTGCATGATTTTTTTAATTACTAGCATTGATGGGTTTCTGTTTCTATGAGTTCAGGGCAAATTTTGAGAATTTCTTTTAAGACCAACTTGAGGGGGCAGGCAAGTTGACAGACTATGAATACTGAAGCTCCTGCCAGTTATGAGGGTCCCCCATTTTGCTGCTTGGACCTTAATTTGAGTTAATAAGCTCTTTTAAAATGCTCATCTTTCCTGTGTGGAGTGAAGCCTTGCTCACCCCTCTATAGATGCTTTTTTTTTTTTTTTTAAATTGAGAGCAAATTGCTATACAATTTCTTCCACCCCTACCCACAGATAGTAAGGTTAAAGAGCTTGTTTCTGTTTTTTTCTTTAAGTAGCTATATATAAATATTGTAAAATTCATAAAGTTTTAAGTTTTCAATTCAGTGATTTTTAATAAATTTTACAAAGTTGCACAGCCAGTTTCCACAATCCAGTTTTAGAGCATTTCTGTCATTCCAAAAAGTTCCCTCTTGTTGTTTAATTCTTACTCCCACCCCCACCTGCAGGCAACCCTGATCTGCTTTCTGTTTTGCTGTTCTAGAATTTTCATGAAAATGGTATCATTGCAAGATGAAGTTTTTTTTGTATCTGGTTATTTCTTCACTTATCATGTTTAAAGATTCACTCATATTGTTGCCAGGATTAGTACTTTGTTGCTTTAATAGGATTGATATTTCAGATTGTGAACATTTGGAGTATTTCCAGTTTTTGTCTGTGATGAACAATGCTGCTATGAATATTCATCTATAAATCTGCGTGGACTTTGTTTTCATTGTCTTTTGGGTACCTCATAATGAAGTTCCTGGCTTAATGGGTGGGTAATGTACGTGTGCTTGGATGGTAGGAGATTGGTAAAATAATTTAAACCTTAATGAGACTACAGATTTGTTCTGAATAAATAAGAATATTATGTACTTGCCTCTAGTCTAGGCACTGAGACTGGTGAGAAAAACTTAGTTCTGGCCCTTTTCACTTTTGTACTTTTCAGTGGAAAAGATCAACTATCACGTACAAAAATTTTAACTTGCAATTGCTATGAAGAAAACTAAAATTGGGTAGAGTGGAAAGGGGAAGGCATGCATTTGATTTCTTGTAGCACATTTGAAACATTTTTAATGCCGCACATTAAAAAATTTTTTTTGAATCTTAAATGTAGAGAAGTCTTGAAAGGACTATTTCAGAGGTTTTTCCTTAAGCTATTGAGAGTGAATTACTATACAGTGCCCCGTTTCACTAGAACATATCACTTATTTTCACCAAACAAGGACATTCTCCTATGCAGTCTGAACATAATTGCCACTCTCAGGAAATTAATACTGATAGGTTACTACTATTTTTCAGACTCTGATACAGTAACCACATAGTGTGTTTAGTTGTCCTGTCTCTTTAGTCTCCTTCAGTCTGGAGCATTCCTTGGACTTCCTTAAGCTTTAATAGCCTTTTTAAAATTGTTGTGATTCTAAATTTTAAAGAGACCACCAAACTATTTTGCAAAGTAGCTGTACCGTACATTTTACATGTATGAGGCAGTCCAGTTCTTTACTTCTTTACCAACACTTAGTTTTATCAGCCTTTTTCATTGTAACCCACCTTGTGTGTTTCATAAGTGATAATGCATATCATAAGTGATATGGTTTCACTTTGCACTTCCCCCATAACTAATCATGATGTCTTTTTAATGTCCTTATTAGCCATTTATATACCTTTGGTGAAGAGTCTAATCATATTTTCTGCCCATTATAAAGAACCCATGTTCCATTTGATTTTGGTATATATAGTTTAGCACTCTCCAGGTTTCCCCTTAGAATACAGATGACCACAAATACTGAAGCATAACCCAAATCTAATCATGAGGCAACACCAGTCAAACCCTAGTTTGGGGATATTCTACAAAATAACTAACCTGCAATCTTCAAAAGTTCAAGGAAAGACTGAAAAATTGTTTCAGATTAAAGGAGTCTAAATAATATGACAAATAAGTGTGAGACATGATTCTGATTTGGCACTATAGAAAAGGACCTGAAGATTAGATGATCAAAGTGTATCAAGTTAACAATTTTTATGGTTATATTTTGGTTATGTAGGAAAATGGTTTTGTTTCATTTTCAGGAAATACTAAATTATTAGTGGGTAATGAGCTTTGTACTCACAAACTTTCATGTGCTTCAGACACTGAAGGTTTGATAGACTATTTCATAACTTCTGTAGTTTAAGATTTAGTTTCATATCATTAAAAATTGTCGGAAAGTATTTGCTTGAAGGTAAGCCGAAAATGGTAGAAATCAAGGCATTTTTTCAGGCAGGTGAGAGAACACTAAACTAACCTTGAGAGTAGTAAGGAGACCTGAACCTGGGAATCTGAATTTTCATCCCTGCTCTCATTGACACATTGCACAGGCTTGTGGTAGTCACTGGGCTTCTGCAGGTTTTAGTTTTTTTTCATTCGTAAAATTAAGGGATTAGGATAATCTCTAGGGTTTCTCCAACTCCAGTGTTGTCACTGCCCTCAAGACGGTTACACATAAATAGGGCCTCCCTGGTGGCGCAAGGGGTTCAGTCTCAGTCTGTGAAGCTGTCACAGCCACTGCAGCACAAGTTCAATCCCCTACCAGGGAGATTCCCACATGGCGCAGCAGACCTCTCCTGTCTCACCCACTGCTCCCCTCAGCAGTGTATTTCAGTTGATCTCCCCACTCTGTCTCTGGTGAATCCTCTCATCTCCCCCATGTCTCTGGCTTACACCCCAGCTCTTGTATGTGTAAATAAATCTTTTTTTAAAAAAAGAGGGTTACACATGAATAGTACACATATACACTATGCAAAGAGGACTCATGTATGGATTATTTCCTTCACTGTTACTGGAAAACTGTCTATTGTTGTATTTTACCTGAGAAACCTCTGAGATAGAACAAAATGGCAAAAAGTTCTGTTAAACTTGATTTAGTTAAAGCACCCAAAATTAAATCCTTGAGGAAAATGACTACATTTTGTTTTCAGAAGGTATAAAATTCCTAATACTGTACCAGAGTACTAGCTTACCTCAAGTGATTAGGTGATTTTTGTGTTATTTGACTGAAGTTTTTGCCTAATGACTGCTATTTTGACTTTGTAAATAGTTGTAGAGATAATGAAACAGTGCAGTTTCAGAGAAAGGGAAATATACATTATTAAAGTAATTTTGAAAAATATATAACATTACAATCATATTTATAAAAGAAATACATTTAGATGTACTGCTTAATAAACACAAGAGCAATACCTTTCCCCAGGTAATATCAAAACTGCCCTTGAATACATTTGAAGTTTGTGAGGTAGAGGGTAAAACTGACACAATTTACCTTGACCAGAAAGATTAATCTTGAGTCAGTAACTAAGTTGAGGCTACTGCTATATCAAAAATGAACACCATTGTTCATTTTTGTACAGTGTTTGCTTTCTTTTCCCAGGTGTAGTGCCCCTAGAATTTATACCACCAATTCACCCGTACGCTATCACCATAGTCCCTTGTGCTCTTCCCACCTCGTTTTGATCCCTCTCCCTCCCCCACAGAATGTCTCTGATTTGTAGTTGTCAGTTTATTTTCGTTTTGTTGTGTTGGTTTTTCAGGTTATTTTTTCCCCGATCCCTTATTTGGTGTCCCTGTATTCCTTCTATAACACTGGTCAACAGTGAGATCATAACTGACTTTATTTTTTTATTTTTTTTAATGTATATATTTTTATTGTTATTTATGTCTTTTACATTTTGTATTCCTCTTGGGTAGCCCACCACCAATTCACCCGTGATCCATCTCCATGGTCCCTTGTGTTCTTTTCTATTCCATTTTGTGCGCTTTTCCTTCCCTCCCTGCGCCTCCCCCACCCAAACACCCCCCCACCCCCCCGCGCTGATTGTTTCTCTCCTATTTGGTTTCCTTATAGTCCTGTTATAAGTGAAACCATTTGATATTTTTCTCTTTCTTTCTGGCTTATTTCACTGAGTATGATCCCCTCTAATTCCATCCATGTCGCTGCAAATTGCATGTGTTTATCTTCTTTCCATGCTGAATAGTATTCCATTGTGTATATGTATCACATCTTCTGGATCCAGTCATCTATTTTTGGACATCTGGGTTGCTTCCATACCTTTGCTATTGTGAACAGTGCCACAATGAACATACGGGTGCATGTATCCTTTCGGATTAGTGTTTTTGTGTCCTTTGGGTAAATTCCCAAAAGTGGGATTGCTGGGTCGTATGGAAGCTCCATTTTTAGCAGTTTGAGGAATCGCCATACAGCTTTCCATAGTGGTTGGACCAGTTCACATTCCCACCAGCAGTGTAGAAGAGTTCCTTTTTCTCCACATCCTTTCCAGCATTTGTTGTTGCCTGTATTTTTAATGTGTGCCATCCTCTCAGGTGTGAGGTGGCATCTCATAGTGGTTTTGATTTGCATTTCATTGATTATAAGTGATGTTGAGCATTTTTTCATGTATCTGTTGGCCATTTGCTTTTCTTCTTTGGAGAAGTGCCTTTTGAGCTCTTCTGCCCATTTTTTGATTGGGTTATTGGCTTTGTTTTTGTTGAGTTGTGTGAGTTCCTTGTAAATTTTTGTTATCAGTCCTTTATCAGATGTATTGTGTGCAAAGCTCTTTTCCCAGTTGGTAGGGTGTCTGTTAGTTTTGGTTAATGTCTCTTTTGCTGTACAGAAGCTTTTTATTTTGATATAATCCCATCTGTTTATCTTGTCTTTCACTTCCTTCGCTTTGAGGGATGTGTCCTTCAAGATTTTGCTGAGATGTATGTCGTGTAGAGTTTTGCCTATATTTTCTTCTATACATTTTATGGTTTCAGGTCTTACATCCAGGTCTTTTATCCATTTTGAGTTGACTTGTGCAGGGTGTGAGGTAGTAGTGTAGCTTCATTTTTTTGCATGTGGCTGTCCAGTTTTTCCGGCACCATTTATTGAATAGACTGTCCTTGTTCCACTGCATTTTCTTTGCTCCTTTGTCAAAGATTAGTTGTTCATAGATATGTGGCTTTAATTCTGGGTATTCTATTCGGTTCCATTGGTCTTTCTGTTTTTGTTCCAGTACCATGCTGTCTTCATTATTATTGCTCTGTAGTATAATTTGAAATCAGGGAGTGAAATTCCTCCGTTTTCTTTCTTTTTAGTTAGGAGGGCTTTAGCTATGTGAGGTTCTTTGTGGTTCCATATGAATTTCATCAGTAATCGATCTATTTCTTTGAAGAATGTCATTGAGATTTTTATTGGAATAGCATTGAATCTGTAAATTACTTTTGGTAGGATTGCCATTTTGATAATGTTAATCCTTCCAATCCGTGAGCAGGGGATGCCTTTCCATCTTCTTGTGTCTTCTTCTATTTCTTTCAAAAGAGTTTTGTAGTTTTCTTTGTATAAGTCCTTTATGTCTTTTGTTAGATTTATTCCCAGATATTTGAATCTTTTGGTTTCGATTTTGAAGGGGATGGATTTCTTAATTTCTTCTTCTTCAGATTGGGAGGCTACTGATTTTTGTGCATTGATTTTGTATCCTGCTACTTTACTGAACTGGTCTATTATTTTGAGTAGTTTTTCTATGGAGTTTCTAGGGTTTTGTATATATATTATCATATCGTCTGCAAATAGAGACAGTTTAATTTCTTCTTTTCCTATTTGAATCCCTTGAATGTCTTTCTCTTGTCTAATTGCTCTGGCTAGGACTTCCAGTATTATATTGAAAAGTAATGGTGAGAGTGGACATCTTTGCCTTGTTCCTGATCTTAGGGGAAAGGCCTTCAGCTTCTCACCTTTGAGGATAATATTGGCCATGGATTTGTCATATATGGCTTTTATTATGTTGAGGTATGTTCCTTCTATCCCAAGGATTTCAAGGGCTTTTATCATAAATGGGTCTTGCACTTTGTCAAATGCTTTCTCAGCGTCTATTGATATGATCATATGGTCTTTATTTTTCTTTTTGTTGATGTGTTGGATTACATTGTTTGATTTTTCGGATGTTGACCCATCCTTGTGTCCCTGGAATAAATCCCACTTGGTCGGGGTGTATTATCTTATGGATGCATTGTTGGATCCTATTGGCCAAGATTTTGTTGAATATTTTTGCATCAGTATTCATTAGGGAGATTGGTCTGTAGTTTTCTTCTTTTGTATTGTCTTTGTCTGGTTTTGGTATTAGAGTAATATTTGCTTCATAGAATGTGTTTGGTAGTACTCCTTCCTTCTCGATTTTTTGGAAGAGTTTGTGTAATATAGGGACTGTTTCGTTTTTGAATGTTTGGTAGAATTCATTTGTGAAACCATCTGGTCCTGGGCTTTTGTTTTTGGGGAGGTTTTTAATTACTGTTTCAATTTCACTACTTGTGATTGGTCTGTTTAGGTGTTCTATATCTTCTTTGTCTAGCTTTGGGTGATTGTATAGTTTTAGGAATTTGTCCATATCCTCTAGGTTGTTATACTTCTTTCCGTATAGCTGTTTATAGTAGTCTCTGATTATTTTTTTTATTTTTGCTGTGTCCGTTGTGATTTCTCCTTTTTCATTTATGATCCTATTTGTTTGTGTTTTCTCTCGTTTTTTTCTTTGTAAGCCTGGCTAGTGGTTTGTCTTTTATTTATTTTTTCAAAGAACCAGCTTTTGGTTTCGTTAATCTTCTGGATTGTTTTTTTTTGTTTGTTTGTTTGTTTGTTTCCATTTCATTTAGTTCTGCTTTGATTTTTATTATTTCCTTTCTTAAACTGTCTTTTGGGGTTTTTTGTTGTTCATTTTCTAGTTCTTTGAGATGTGAGATTAAATTGTTTCTTTGGGTTGTTTCTTGTTTCTTGATGTGAGCTTGTAATGCTATATATTTTCCTCTTATTACTTCTTTTGCTGTGTCCCAGACGTTCTGGAAAGTTGTGTCCTCATTGTCATTCAGTTCCAGGTATTTTTTAATTTCTTCTTTGATCTCTTCGTTGATCCATTGGTTTTCCAGTAATGTGGGTTTCAGTCTCCATGAGGTAAGGAGGTTTCTTTTTTCCTTTCTATGATTTATTTCCAGTTCGACTCCTTTATGATCGGAGAAGAAGGCTGGTACGATTTTGATCTTAGTGTATCTGTTAAGGTTTGTTTTGTGGCCTAATATGTGATCGATCCTGGAGTATGTTCCGTGTGCACTTGAGAAAAATGTGTATTCAATTTTTCGGGGGTGAAGTGATCAATAGATATCTGTTAATCCCATGTGGTCTAGGTCCTTATTTAGAGCTTTAATGTCCTTGGTTACTTTCTGTCTTCTTGATCTGTCTAATAGAGAAAGTGGGGTGTTGAGATCTCCTACTATGTATGTATTTTCTTTAATGTCTGTTTTCA